>ML429960.1:9802-32343 GCA_005239525.1 Nicotiana knightiana
AAAACCCGCTCACCCATACCCCCACGAGTTCAAATATATGATTTGTTTTGAAATCCGACCCCAAATTGAGGTTGAATTCCCCAAAGTCCCATAATCCCTAACTCTACCCAAATTCCCTAATTTCTACTTTGTTTTTAGGATTCTAGGCCTAGATTCTAGAGTTGATGAAGGAAAAATGGACGAAATAGGAGTTGAAGTCACTTACCGAAGTGGTTATGGAGGAGAATTGGCTTGGAGGTCATCAATGGGGGTTTGAGGAAGAAGAGAGTGATGAAAATGAGGAAATCCCTAATGCATTCTGTTTTTAAGCTTTAAAAATACCTGGGCAAAAATTACCCCTCGCGTTCGCGAGACCATGGCCGCGTTCGCGAAGGGTTGGCAGTCCTGACCTATGCGTTCGTGAGCCTAGGGCCGTGTTTGCGAAGAACAACCTACCCAGCCCCTCATCCTAACACTATGCATTCCCTCCCCTGGGGATACATTAGCATAGAAGCACTGTACCGTGCTCCGCATTCGCATCTCCCTCTACGCGTTCGCGAAGAGTAATAACCCAGGCCAAGATGATTACCCTTCGCGTTCGCGAAGGGTGTTACACCAAACACCAGTAGAACATTAAAAACACCAGATTTTTTCTACTTTACACACCCCGTTAACTACCCGAAACTCACCCGAGCCCTCGGGTCTCCAAATCAAAAACACACACGACTCCCAAATCATCCTACGGACTTATTCAAGCATTTAAATCACCAAAATATCCTCAAAAACAAGGAATTAAACCTCAAATCTCCTAGAATTTTCTCAAAACTTCATAAGGCTTAATTATTCCGATTTTGATCCGAAACTCGACATTTCAAGTCCGTTTTACACCAAATTTCACAGACAACTCACATAACATATACTCAACCTGTTCCGGGCTCCAGAACCATAATACGGGCCCCGCAACACGGTTTTCACATTAATTATCATTTTCAATGTCTTTATTATTTTCATAAAATAATTTTCTTTAAAAATTCATTTCTCGGGCTTGGGACCTCGGAATTCGATTTCGGGCATACGCCCAAGTCCCATATTTTTCTACGGACCCTCCGGGACCGTCAAATCACGGGTCCGGATCCGTTTACCAAAAATATTGACCAAAGTCAACTTTAATCAATTAATTATTATGAAATCAACTTTTCAGCAAGTTTTCACATAAAAGCTTCCCAGCTACACGCCCGGGCTACGCATTCTTTTCGAGGTGAGATTGACAGAGGCTTTCGAGGCCTCGAGACACAGTTTCTGCTAAATTACACAAGATGACCTTTTGGGTCATCACATTATAGAGAAAGTTATGGCCAAAATACTGAAGCCTGTCACTGCAGCCTCCAGAAGCGCGGACAACGCTAATTTTTCGCGACCGCAGAAAGTGGTATCGTGGCTGCGCCTGGAATTCTGTGGTCAGTCAATGGAGATCAGAGAATGCACTATCTAAACGAGGTTTAGGTCATTATTTTACATTTTGGAGCTAGGGAGCTCGGTTTGTGGCGATTGTTTGAGGGTTTCTCAAGAAATACATTGGGGTAAGTGATTCTAACTCGGATTTGGTTAATATACATGAATATATCAATGATTTAATCATTTAATTAGTACTTTAAGATAGAAATTTGGAGAAAATTGTATAAACTTCATAAAATGAATTTTTGGAATTTTAACATCGAATTGGAGTCGGATTTGAATGAAACTATTGAGTGAATGTGTTCCTAATTTTGTGAATTTCGTCGGATTTTGAGACGTGGGCTCGGGGGCCGGGTTTGACCAATTTCGGGATTTGTGCTTTAATTTGATAACTTTCATATGGGATTCATTCCTTTAGCGTATATTGATGATAATATATTGATTTTGGATAAATTCGGAGAATATCGAGGCTGAATTAAGGGGCAAGAGCATTAAGTAATGACTGTAAATCTGTAAATCTTGTCATGAGGGTATGAAACCCCGGACTTCGCATTGTATCACTATTTTGGAGTGTCGCACATGCTAGATGACGAGTATGTGGCGTACATTGTTGGGGGATTGAAACTTGGTCCTTCCCGTAGCAGCTATTAAGTTGCGTAACTGATTATAAAACATATGACATTTCATGTTTTAAAAACTATTACTACGCTTTGGGCTGAATGTCGTATTTGGGCCTCCTTCCAAGTTTTTTGACCCCTTGGGGGATTTTTACTGATATTTCCTCACTGCGTTGATTTAAGATTTACACTCAGTCATGCTATAGTTCACTGATTTTGAAACTCAGTTTCATTTATATTAATTGATGCATAAAATGATATTTTGGGTCGAGTACCCCGTTTTATTGATAGCCCGAGTGGCTTGAGAGGTTTCTGACTGAGTGAGACCGAGGACCTATGTTGTGAGGATATTATGGGATCGAGTTGTGCGTCGCAGAATGTTACACTATTTATGACATATGAGAGGCCGAGAGCCTGAGTGATTATGCCACGAGATGGCTTGTTATAGCGCTTGGGCTGTAGGAGCCCCTCTGGATTCTTAACACCCCCAGTAAGCGCAAGTACCTACTGAGTGCGAGTGCCGAGTACCGAGTGACGAGTGATTGGGAGGCATGAGTGACTATGAGGATTGCCCCAGGGGCTGATTCCGAGTGATTGTGAGGTATGCTGAGTAACTGATTATGAGTGATGTTATGCCCGAGGGGCGGTTTATGAAATATGTTTTGCCCGAGAGGCTATTTATGACTTCTATCACTCTTAACACTAATTTTTTCTTGAACTTCTATGGAAACTGTTGAAAGGCACAATTTCAAAGAATTTTACTGAAATTGGCTTTTAAGCGTTATAAATTGTTATGTCTACGATGTTGAAAGAAGAACTGCATTTGATGTGGATTGATGACTTGTTTTATGTGTTTCTTATTTCTCAAACTTTATTTACTTTCATTACTACTGAGTTGGGTACTCACATTACTCCGTGAACCTTGTGTGCAGATCCAGGTGCTAGGGCAGAGTGAGTTGTTTGTCTTTCTAGGGACTCTCAAAGATTTTGCGAGGTAGCTGCACACGTCCGCAGCCTTGCTTTCTCCTTCTTAATTCTGTAGTATTTGCATCTCCTATGCCTATCTTGTATTAGAGATACGGTGTTAGACTTATGTATTTTCTTTAGATGTTCGTGACTCAGTGACTCCGTGATTGTTAGGTTGTGCTTAGACATTTGGCTTATCATCTTTTGTTTTAAAAATGCTTAAACGACATATTTATGAGATATCATATTAGAAATGAGATAAATGAAAGGTTCTTTATGTTTTGAATATTAATTTGGCTAGCCAAGTGTCACGATAGGCGCCATCACGGCCGGGGTAGTTTTAGGTTCGTGACAAGATAGTATCAGAGCCTAGGTTACATAGGTCTCACCAGTCATGAGCAGGTTTAGTAGAGTCTTACGGATCGGTACGGAGACGTCTGTACTTATCTTCAAAAGGCTGCAGAACCCTAAGGAAAAATATCACATTCTTGAATTCTTATCGTGCAAAACCATTTATTCAGCCAAAAGCATAACTCTTTGAATTCCTTTCATGTATTCGAATGCGCACGTGAGCACTCAATATCAGTTGTGCATCGTCGCCTTGCGATTTCCATGGGTGAGGTGCGAGATGTGATTTTAGCATGTTGATAATGGGCCAGTCTGGAGGACTTGAGGTCGAGTTTTGTCTGTGGCTTAAGTGTTGAGATTTCGATTGTGTGAGCACATGCACTTGGGACTTAAATGTCCCTTTGTGTCCTTATTGGTGGGATTTTGTGGCTGGATGACTATGTGATGAGTGTGATTCGATGGTGAGATGTGTTCATATTGTTTTATTGTGACAAAAAGAATTGGCTGGAGTTGTAGAAAGAATTATTGAGTGTTTGACTTCTGTCTTGAGTTGGCATATGGCCTCGAGTTCTGAGTATATTGGAGGACCTCTCATGTAGTTTAGTTGTGGAGGGAAGTGGAATCTTCCTTTTGTGTTATGAGTTCTTGGCGATGTCTTATGGGCTGACCAATGTCCTAGCAGAATTCATGTATTTGATTAACAGTGTATTCCAGCCATATTTGTACTCCTTCGTTATTGTATTCATTGATGGAATCCTGGCGTACTCACGTAGATGGGAAGAGCATACTCAACATTTGAGGATGGTATTATAGAGATTGAGGGAGGAGGAGCTTTATGTGAAGTTCTCCAAGTGTCAATTTGGCTCAGTTCAGTAACATTCTTGGGACACGTGGTGTCTAGTGAGGGTATCCAGGTGGTCAGACGAGTGTGGAGAGAGCTTTCAGAAGCTCAAGATTGCTTTGACCACAGTCCCAGTGTTAGTTCTGCCATCAGCTTCCGGTTCTTATACCGTGTGTTGTGATGCCTCGAGGGTAGGCACTGGTTGTGTTTAAACACAGAAGGATAAAGTGATGGCGTAATAGCTATGATTTTTGAAAGGGTATAGAGAGATATCAATTTGAGGCTAAGCCAGCGGGGTTATCTCCTACGGGGTGTTCTGAGGTTGTGTGATCCTTATGTTGTTTTGTAGCAAGTTCTCTTTTACCAGTAAATGATATATGTTGAAATTTGAGTTAGATCGCTTGTGGAAGTTGACATGACCATTACAATGGTGAAGGCGATATTTGCAGAGGATTTGAGATATTGGATGGTTTGTGTTATATGAGCTTATGAAGGATTTAGTTGAATCTCACTGTGGTACTGTAGTGGTGATAGTGTATATGCATTGTGAGTTATTGGTTGCTTTGATATATGGCTTCGGGCTAAGTGGGAGAGTATGTTATTGATAAGTTGATAGCGCATCTAAGTGTCGTATCAGTTTCAGTTTGAGGTATACTGGTGAATCAGTTATGACCTGCAGAGATGGAGTTTGAGAATGACTCGAGTAATGGAAATCTTTGAATACAGGTTGTAATATACTATATGGCTAAATGAGTTTTATTGGATGATTGAGCTGTAATTGTAAAGGGTGTGGTGTGTACGGAGTAGGAATTTTCTTGGTTGCTTCAAAGTGTGGATTACTTCCTGGTATGTTGGTGCACAAATGGGTCCAGGTCATTTGATCGGTTTTATCCGTTTAATTGAGATTTGCGTTGAGTGGATGACTCTCGAGAATGGTTCTGATGGATTCAACGTTATATGTAACAATTGAGGATCTTCAAAGTGTGTATTTGGTTAGAATTGAGATATACGTTGGAGGGTGTCAAGACTTGTTGTCTTGTGGCATTTCTACATTATCATGAATTTTACACTTAGGAAGGTGAAGGTAATAGCTTTAGATTCGCAGGAAGTCTCTTCAAGGTAAGTATTTCAAATGTGGTGCTTTTGGGGATATTTGAGACAGTATTCAGCGGCTTATGAGCCTTAGACAGTAAGGTTTTACGCTTGGGTATCATGTGGTGAGTCTGGGTTGAGAATTGCGGTATTATGGCAAGGAGAAGTATCAATTCAAAGGTAAGTCAGAAGGAACTTGGATAAATAGGACAGCTTGGTAGTAGGTCGGACCGGCATGGTAAGGGATATGATTAGTTCTTTGGGTGTTTATGAGGTAAGGAGTTTCTATACGTGATTCGTGGATATGCTCTTGGGTTTGGCGGTATGCGTAGCTTAGTTGAGTTAGAGGGATTCAGTCCTGACGGGTTAGTTCAGTACCAATGGGATTCGGATTTCTTTATGGTTTCTACCACGGTTAGAGATGTATATTTTCTACTGGCGTAAGGAGTATGTGATGTACAGTGATTTTGCTTCTAGATGGGGTAAAATGGAAAGTTCTTGGCTAGTTGAGTATGTAGTTGCTTGTGGCTCAAAAGGGATTATGAAGTTCTCATATTTATCATAGGATGGCATGGTATATGCGGTATGTTGTGTAGGGTTGAGATTTGCATGTGTGAGGTCACTGTTTAGTTCCGGAAGGAAGGTCATAAATTATTAGGCAGCATGGGCAATTTCAGATGACTAGGTGACTGATATCACTAATTGGTGTGGCTTGAGGAGGGTATACATTTCAGAAAGGGCATTGTGTTTGAGTTAAAGGTGATTCGTTGGTATTTCAACTCTCTTTTGTTGGATCGACTTCTGATATTCAAGTTTGCATGATGGAACAGAAGAATTATAGGATATCCCTCGTGGAATGATTGAGTATTTGAGGTGTGTTATATATTCTAGCGGTGGAGTTGGGATCAAATATGGTGATTCATGCGCTTCATGGACCTCTAGACTGAGGGTTCTCATAAATAGGTTATTTTATGGTTGTGGACTGTGAAGATACTGACCAAAGCTAGTCAGATGTTAGTATGTACCATGATTCAGTCTTTGTGAACTCTCAGAGAGTTATCTATCTGTTGCGGGTGACTAGAGTTGATTTAGGGATCATTGGTAGGCCCGATATGGGTGTGTGTTCTACACCGGGTTGGAATTATTGACTCTGAATTGCTATTGTTGAAGGATGTAACATTCGATTGTCATTGATTTTATTCGTGTTCTGAAGTGATCTATGAGTTACCCTTTAGTGTTGCGAGGAGTTATAGTTGTTGGTTATATGCACATATGGTGCGGATCTATTTGGGCTTTATAGAGGGATTTCAGTAAGGTAAGTAATTGGGTATTGCAGGATTGGGACATATTGGTTATGTTCTTTCGGGTTCGTGTGGCATGGTATCATCCGATTCCCCGTGGTTATGGCAGTTCACTTTAAGTACTTGATGTCGAATTGCGCATGGTTATTGATTTTGAACAAGGTGGTTTGAAGTATTTCATGTGGACCAGCATTTGGATGAGATCACGCATTGTAGCTGAGTTATGTAGAGGTATGACCCTTGGTGTTGGATTCGTGAGTTTTATTTTTTCGATATGTTCCAGGCTCTTAGCATGGTGTTGTGATGGTACTTGTTAAGCTGGAGGGATAGTCCTCTCATGTGAATCTTTTCTATGATTTGCTATTGGGTGCACGAGTTGCAAATGTTATGGCTTTGGATTGTATTGATGTGGCGTGTCTCTAGAGTGGTCGTGAGGTATAAATGAGGTTATCGGACCTACATGGGTTAGATAGACGTGGGATCACCCTCGGGAATGTTCATTGTAGGATTACACTGCAATCTTGATGGTTTTTGGAACAACTCTGGGCATGTTCGAGGACGAACGTATGTTTAAGTGAGGGAGAAGGTAACGGCCTGATTGGTAATTCCGAGAGTTTTAGTCCTTTCCCCCCATTTCTGCTTCATTTTGTGTAGTACATCTCTTTTATGTTGTGTTAGGTTGATTGGTTCGGGTTCGGAGTGGTTTTGGAGAGAAACGAGACACTCAGTCTCTTGAGTTGGTTAATTTGTTGGAAAAGTCAACTGGAAGTTGACTTATAGGTAAATGATCTCGGAATTTTGTTTTTATGGTGCGGATAGCTTCGTTAGATGATTTTGGACTTAGGAGTAGGTTCGGAATGTTATTCGGAGGTCCGTGGTAGAAATAAACTTGAATTGGCGAAATTAGAAATTTGGTGATTTCCGGTCGGCAGTGAAAATTTTGATATCGGAGTCGGAAAGGAATTTCCGAGAGTTGGAGTAGGTTCGTAGTGTCATCTGTGACGTGTGTGCAAAATTTGAGGTCATTCGGACGAGGTTTTATCGGTTTCGACATCGGTTGTGAAAGTTTGAGGTTTCAAGTCCATTAAGCTTGAATTTATGTGCGATTCATGTTTTTTGTCATTGTTTGATGTGATTCGAGAATTCGATTGAGTTAGTATGTTATTTTAGGACTTGATGGCACATTTGGTTGAGGTTCCAAGGCCTCGGGTGTGTTTCAGGTGAGTTTTGAGCAAATCCGGGCATTACCAGTACTCAAGCATAGTTCTGGGGCTTAATTTCCGCTCAGGCGGAGGAATTTCTATTGGGGGCGCAATTTGGGGCGCTGAGGCGCTCCAAGGCATGATCCGCAGATTCACTAGTCTGACTTCGGGAACCTATATCTTTTGATTTAAAAAGAACTTTGAGATGATTCAAAAAGCAAAGTTGTAGCCATTCCTGTCTAACTTCTATAAAGATAAAGAACTCATAATTTGGACATCTGTAGAGAAAGTTATGATGAAAATACTGAAGCCTATCACTGCAGCCTCCAGAAGCGCGGACAACGCTAATTTTTCGCGACCGCAGAGGGTGGTTTCGTGGCCGTGCCTGGAATTATGCGGTCAGCACAATAGAGATCAGAGAATGCACTATATAAACTGGGTTTAGGTCATTTATTTCACATTTTGGACCTAGGAAGCTTGGTTTATGGTGAGTTTTTTAGGGTCTCTCAAGAAATACATCAGGGTAAGTGATTCTAACTCGGATTTGGTTAATATACATGTATATATCAATGATTTCACCATTTGATTAGTACTTTGAGATAGAAATTTGGGAAAAATTGTAGAAAGTTCATAAAATGAATTTTTGGAATTTGAACATCGAAATGGATTCGGATTTGAATGAAACTAGTATGGCTGGACTCATGAGTGAATGGGTTTCCTAATTTTGTAAATTTCGTCGGACATTGAGACGTGGGCCTAGGGGCCGGGTTTGACCAATTTCGAGATTTGTGGTTTAATTTGAAATTTTTCATATGGGATTCATTCCTTTAGCGTATATGATGATAATATACTGATTTTGGATAAATTCAGAGCATTTGGAGGACAAATCAAGGGACAAGAGCATCGCGGGCTTTAGTTTTGTCCGGTTTGAGGTAAGTAATGACTGTAAATCTTGTCCTGAGGGTATGAAACCCCGGACTTCACATTGTATCATTATTTTGGAGTGGCGCACATGCTAGATGACGAGTGTGTCGCGTACACTGTTTGGGGATTGCGACTTGGTCCTTCCCGTAGCAACTATTAAGTTGCGTAATTGATTATAAAACACATGATGTTTCATATTTTAAAGACTATTACTATGCTTTGGGTTGAATGTCGTATTTGGGCCTCGTGCTAAGTGTTTGGACCCCTTGGGGGCTTTTTACTGATATTTCCTCATTGTGTTGATTTAAGATTTACACTCAGTCATGTTAAGTTAACTGATTTTGAAATTCAGTTTCATTTATACTAATTGATGCATAAAATGATATTTTGGGTCGAGTACCCCATTTTATTGATAGCCCGAGTGGCTTGAGAGGTTTCTGACTGAGTGAGGCTGAGGGCCTATGTTGTGAGGATATTATGGGATCGAGTTGCACGCTGCAGAATGTTACACTGTTTATGACATATGAGAGGCAGAGAGCCTGAGTGATTATGCCACGAGATGGCTTATTATAGAGCTTGGGCTGTAGGAGCCCCTTCGGAGTATAAACACCCCCAGTGAGCGCAGGTACCTACTGAGTGTGAGTGACGAGTGATTGGGAGGCATGAGTGACTGTGATGATTTTCCGAGGGGTCGATTCGGGGTGATTGTAAGGTATGTTGAGTGACTGATTCTGAGTGATGTTATGCTCGAGGGGTGGTTTATGAAATATGTTTTGCCCGAGAGGCTATTTATGATTTCTATCATTCTTAACACTAAATTGTTCTTGAACTTCTGCGGAAACTGTTGAAAGGCACAATTTCAAAGGATTTTTACTGAAATAAGCTTTTAAGCGTTATGAATTGTTATGTCTACGATTTTGAAAGAAGAACTGCATTTGTTGTGGATTGATGACTTGTTTTATGTGTTTCATATTTCTCAGAATTTATTTACTTTCATTACTCACTGAGTTGGCGTACTCACATTACTCCCTGCAGCTTGTGTGCAGATCCAGGTGCTAAGGCGGAGTGAGTTATTTGTCTATCCAGGGACTCTTGGAGATTTTGCGAGGTAGCTGCACCCGTTCGCAACCCTGCTTTCTCTTTCTTACTTTTGTAGTATTTGCATCTCCTAGACCTATCTTGTATTAGAGATATGGTGTTAGACTTATGTATTTTCTTTAGATGCTCGTGAATTAGTGACTCCGTGATTGTTGGGTTGTGCTTAGACATTTGTCTTATCATTTTCTGCTTTAAAAATGCTTAAATGACATATTTATGAGATATCGTATTAGAAATGAGATAAATGAAAGGTTATTTATGTGTGAATATTAATTTGGTTGTCCTAGTATCACGATAGGTGCCATCACGGCCGGGGTAGTTTTGGGGTCGTGACACAAACCGATGGGCCGCGACGGGTACCCGGTACCTTACTCAACCGAGTACCAACGTAAAGTATCTTTTCCTATCATACTATTATAGGTAAATAAGACGGAAAGGCTACCGTGAGATAACTAGAATAAAACATGAGGAAATACTCAATGTAGGACAACCCAATATGTAATACAAACTTATACATATGACATACGGGCCTATAAGACCAAAATTATCACTCGTACACTGAACATAGGCCGACAAGGCCATACAATCTTTCACGTACATGACATATGTCTACAAGCCTGTAAGAGCATAATGAAATAAATCAATAAGACCTTTCAGTATGTCACATGATCAATATGCCTTCGATTAATATTATAAACTAAACTTTATCAACTTACGTATTTTTTGAGACCCATGAACAGAAGATGTAATAATAAGACACATGGGAATTTAAGAACATAGGCACCTCTAATACTTCTATGAATAGAGTCATTTATGAAAGTTGTACATTTGCTCGTTTCGTTTTTGTTGTATGGATCATGCCAAAAGGAAAGAAGGGATAGCCTTAATATAACTGAGCCAATTCTCTTGACAATCCTTCCAACACCCGTCAAACGCGACAAAAAATATGTAACGGTGCATTGAAGTAGGAAAAATCCGTATGATATTCTAGAGACAGATTGTACCGTACTCTCTTAGAATTGTAATTTCACGCTGCTATAATATTAATTAGTCCCGTATGAACTGCTAAATCTCTCTTCCTTACATTGTAGAGATATATGTATCTTCCTTAAGTCATTTAGATGGGTTTTTAAGCTTAGTGGGTGTGGGGTCCACTTTAGAGATGACTTGGCCACAAATTTCTTTAAAAGTACCACCTTGCTACATGGTGTAAGAGTCATTTACTTGGGCTTTATCACGTTTACTTTCTGCCACGTTGGGGCTTATTAAGCCTATCCAAATATGCTAATTTAATTAGTTAATCTCCTACTAAAAATTAATAATTATCCACATAATTAAGAATTATCTCAAATTACTTAAAATACTACTCACTTTTAACACGCTTTATATACCTTACTATCATGGTCATGTGGTACCTTGTATGGCAAAAGTCCATAAATGCCGGGTATTATAGTTCGGACCGTATTTTATCCCAAATTGACAACCTTCAATGAAACTCATTTTTTTTATTCGTCTACCCTTTAATCTTCACGGCACTCTTATCGCCTATTATAAATGACACATATTCTTATAACCTCAAAAATAATCTTATTCTCGAGTCTACGTCGATGAAACTTTAACGTACGAAATACGCGATGTAACGAATAATACGGGTTGTAACATAATTCCCCCTTTGGAACATTCATCTTCGAATGTTTGCGTTCCCTCCCTCCTATTCTTCTTCTTCTATAAGTAATTCTCTACTTCTTTTACTACTTAATAAGGTTTCAAGTCTCAAATACTTGAGCTTGTGTACTTTTCTTTCAAGAATCAAACCTTCCCTCTTTCCATCTTCTAGTTTAAAGTCTTCCACTATCTGTGTTATTATCAAGTGGTATCAGAGTGGTTTTATCAATATTTTGTTCTTGGTAATCTTAGGTATTTTCTTTAAAAGGGAGGGGAAAAAAAGCAATAAAAAGGTTTTAGCGTGAACAATAACAAAAATAGGGATTAAAAATTTGAAATTGCCGCAATAAATAGTGACGTGAAAATTGTTCATCACTTGCTCGTAGTTTGTTTATGCTTCATATTGATTTGATGAATTTAAATTCTTGGGAATCTTATCTTTTTTTTTTCCCTTGAAATCCCATTAGATTTGGAGCTTCATTTATTTATTTATTTTCCACAAGAAAAACAATAGTCACTTGACGGTGTGCAAAAGTCATTGTAACTTGTTCTAGACCTTCAAAAAAGTATTCAGACACTACCTTTAAGTCTTATTAGGACTTTATAGTATCTTGTTCATACTACTTTGTTGGTATTGATTTTGTAATTATTTTGTGATAATTTGTTTTGTGCTTTTATCTTTATTTTCATTGTGTATTTCTTTGTTTCTTTTTCGTTTTAGTTTGTTGTCCTTTTCTCGTTTGACATAAATTCCATTTCGGGAACATAATTAGGACTTGCTTGAAGTAATCTGAGTTTTTAGTTCTTGGAAGAGCTTTGAGGAGCAATCCTTGAGTGGTAAAAGGCAAGAGTGGTGAGATTCTTTGAGGCTAAAAAAAGCATACGTGTGTGATACACGAGTGTTGAGAGCCACTACTTGAGTGATACATTAAGGAAGTGAACGTTAGGTTCTTTTGCTACTAATCACTTTATTTGTTCTAAGCATGTCTTCTACAGATTGTCAAAGCATCTGGAGTGAAGGAATATCTTATTATAGTGGAGATGATTGGGGATCCTATGTAGAGGATGAAGATGGATTTTCCTATGATTCTTGTGAAGAGTATGGTGGCTATTATGAATCAAATTCTAGCCAAGCCTTTGAAGAATCATATCATATTTATGAAGATCTTGAAGATGAATCCCAAGGATCTTATGATAATTAACGTCGTGATGAATTTTCTGATTATGATGAGATTAGTTTTGATGATGAATATACTCATTATGTTGGTATTGGGAGTGTGAGTCCTAATAAACATATTGCAATAAGATCTAGTTTTGGAAAGTATCCTAGAAAAGAACATGAGCTGGTTAAACTTCACAATATCATTCAAACTAGAGTGGAAGAATTGTCTAATGTGTGTGCTACTAATATTGACAAGTATGTTCGTCATAACTTATTTAGAAATTACATTATTGAAACGGTAGGATTATCTTGTGTTAAGCATGATTCACCCTACTTCTTAAAAGGAGTAAAGGTAGATAAGAGGGTATTAGTATCATTTTTTCTTGGAGATACAAGGATGAGATTTGGTGTGATGTGGTTCCCTTGTACACTTGTCACATTTTGTTGGGAAAATCATGGTATTTCTATAGAAAAGCTTCATATGATCAAGAAAAGAATAGGTATTCCTTGGTAAAAAATGATGGAAAATGAGTGCTCTTGTATCGTTATTACCTAAGGAGATTCAAGAAGATAAATTAAAGGTGAGGAGATCAGTAGAGGAGTTTGAAAGGAAACAAAAATACAAGAGGAAAAACAAAACTAGGATTGAGAAGCTAAAAATTATAGTTGATGTTCAAAATCCTCCTAGAAATCGAAAAGGGATTCTTGGCAAGTATAAGAGAAGTTGGGATACTTATTGCACCATTCCTTGTCAAGGAAGACAAAAGAATGATACTAAATTGGAATCTCTTAGTATACCAAAGAAAAGTGAGGATGGGAGATAAAAGAAAGAGAGAAGTAAGGGTGAGAAACTTGACAACTCAAGAGAGGAAAAAGGAGAGGAAGTGATGTGTGAGAGACGGTGAGTGAAGAAGCAGAGTTGTCAAGAAGTAAAAATGAGTGGGTAAAATTGACTGAAGTGAGTTTGAAAGATAAAATGGAGAGTGAACAAGTACACTTGATAGATGAGGAAAAAGAAGAGATGAAAAAATAGAGTGCGTAAAGGAGAAATATTCTTGTTCAAGCTACCAACTAACTCATTATTTTTCTAGTCTTTATAGTTTAAATGTTCATGTTTTGGAAGAAGAAAACATTAAAAATTTAAAGCAACAAGTGCATGAAAATTCACGTTTTGAACAAGATTTCAATGGTTCAACGACCAATGATCCATGGAAGCAATTCCAAGTTGAAGACAAGTGTGAGCTTCATGATCTCATATTATATGACCTTGTTGATGATATGTTTCAACATGAAAATGATGCTAAACTTGTACCTCATTTTTGTAACCTTAAGAGTTGAAGGGGAGATATAACTGAAATTGAGAATGAACGTGGGCTGGTTGATTTATCTTTTTATGTGAACTATCTGCCACAATGTGATGAAAGTGAGGAACAAGAAAATTTGAGTGAACAAATTAAAGGAAACTTGAGAGAGGATGGATCTTGTTCATATGCCAATCAACTAACTCTTTCTAGTTCTAGTGTTGTTTCTCCTTTCATGAATAAAATGAAGGAAGAATCTTGGAAAAAGGATAATGACACCTCACATGAAGATGACAATTCCATTGGACAAGATTTTAAAGTGTACAACAACCCATTAGGGGAAGAAATTGACAAACAACTTAAATTGTTCTCTAATCCATTATGGTTTGAGAACATCAATGAAGAAGTTGCCAATGAGACACATGAACTTTTTGGTGCTATAAATGTTGAGGTTATTGAGTTAAATGCAGAATATAGTGGCTCAAGTGTGGAGGATAACAAGTACTAACATGTTGCTAACTTCATAATATCTTATCATGTTTTGAAGATCCTTTCTTGCAGGTTTATCATAAGACACTTCTCAAGCACAAAATAATGCTAACATGGTAGAGTTTGTGAACAATCTAATAAATAGGTTGAATGACATTAACACAAAGTCATGCCAAAACAGATTGATGTTGGTCGGTAATTGAAAAAAATCGATCGATTTATAACAATCCGTAATCCTATGGTCGATAGATCCAACTGACCGATTTTGGCCAGTCAATTAAATTCAACAGCTGACAAAAAAATCAACCAAAAAACCGACTGACTTTGGTCAGTTTTAACCGACCGAAATCAGTTAGTTTTTTTTTTAAATTATGTAATTAAAAGATGCACCATCTGAGAATCGAACCGGGGTCTGTAATATAGTATGATGTTATTCTACCACTAGACCATTGGTAATTTTTTGTTTAAAGCTTTATTTTGTACTCTTTAAATGTATTTTTGCGCGAAAATAACCTCTCGATTTTGGACGGTTGTGTAAAAAATATAAAACTACAGACCGAAATCAGTCATTTTTTAAAATGACCGACCAATTTAACTAACCAATTTTTATCGATTTTCTGAATATTAATTTTCATTTAGTTTAAATGAAAAACTGATCGAAGTTTGTCGATTTATTGAAAATAAATTTTTTGAGATGAAAAACTATCTTCCTTCATTTTGGCGCCAAAACACTCAACCAAATTCGGTCGGATTTCTAAAAAATAGTATAAAAAACAATTCTAAAAAACAGACCGACATTGGTCAATTTTTCTGTCTGTGTTTTTTTCACGGCCCAAACCGATGGGCCGCGAAGGGTTCCTGAGTCCTACCTGTCAAACACCCCTAAGAATGCATCTAAGATATAAACCTGAATAACATCTGCTGAATTACGAGTATAATATACATGAAGGAAACATGCCCAAAAGGCATATGTACATATACGTAGGGCGAGCCGACAAAGCTTCTATAGACAACTTTGTACCTCAAAACTGGAAGTCGGTAAGGCCACATACTATTCAATTAGACATACTATCTACAGACCTCTAATATAAATATAAATGTACAAAGACGGGACTGAGCCACGTCATATCCATATATATACAAACATATCGTACCAAAATCAAAAGCAGCTTTGAATCAAGTGGAGCACGCTAACTCTCATTGATCAAGGATCCTAAGAAGGGGGACTGTCAGCTTTCCTACCTGCACCTACGGGCATGAAATGCAGGCCTCGTGAAATGGGTGTCAATACGAATAATGTATTGAATATGTAAGGTATGAAAATCGGTACATAAGAGACATAGATGAAATATGGAATAAAGAAATCCATCTGTAAATCTGAATGACTTTATAAATCCTGAAACATTTATAATGTCATCCACGTGCATATAAATGTCATTTCATGCATAGGCATAGGTGTACGTAATATCATCAAGCCTCTGAGGGCATCCCATCATATCGTCTCGGCCACTGTGGGCAACATCATCAACATATACCAATTGATTAGGTGGTGGTGCGTATATAACGTCATAACCTTTTCCCGCATCCCATATAAATATATTATACATATATACGCGTAAATAATGCCATATGGTCATGGGTCAATGTACATGTATAAATGCATGAAATGCATAAGAAATATGTTAATAAAATTTTCTCGGAATACCATAAAAATCAATATGCCTTTCGGATAAATATTATCAAATACGTATTTTTCTCGGACCTATGGGTAGATGATAATAATAATAGTTCACATGGGGAATCAAGAATATAGACACCCCTAGTATTTCTATGAATAGAGTAATTTATGAAAACCGTGTGTTTGCTCGTTTCTTCTGTATAATTTGGACCGTGCCAAAAAGAAAGAAGGGATGGCCTTAACATACCTGGAGTAGGAAAAAATTTGTATAATATTCTTGGCGAAGATTACACCGTACTCTTTTAGAACCGCAAAATTTGGATGGAATTAAGTTTCTGTTCCTTGAAGTATTTTGAATGAACTAAGCTTCTGTCCTTTGAAACATTTTGAACGAATTTAAGCCTATGTTCTTTGAAGTGTTGAACTAGGAAAATGATGTATATGATTACTAATGGATGTTCTGAACTTTTTTCCAAAATGAAAATGGAAAACAAGAATCATTCTCTTAGTTTTGAACTAGAATGAAAATGTTTCATGCTTTAGGATGATAGACGTTTTTTGGTTCCTTTTTGTCCAAATGAACGGAACAAGACTTTTACTTATTAAATTCTAATAATTCTTAGATAGGCACCTAGAATTATATGACTACTTAGTCATTTTCTAGGTTTGTGGCTTCTTGCCACGTGTTTGGGGGAAAGAATTGATCTTTATCTCATATTTTAATACTTAACTAGGTAATGTCTCGTTACCCGGTAATTAATCCATTACCCGTATAATTAAGAATTATCTCAAATTACTTAATGTTTTACTTATTTTTAATATACTTTATACATCATACTACCGTGGTCAAATGATACCTTGCATGGTACTAGTCCATAATTATCGGGTATTATTACTCGACCCGTATTTTATCCCAAATCGTCCACCTTCAACGAAACTCATTTTATTTAACTTGTGTATCATTTATCCTTCATGACACTTATTTATCGCTTTTTATAAATAACATAATTACGTTAACCTCAAGATAATCTCATTATGTCAATTAACTGAAGACGAAATTTTAGCGTACGAAAACGCGAGATGTAACATCCTTCCCCTTAGAAACATTCGTCCTCGAATGTTTAATTCTCTGGGATCTATATAACTTTGGGAGAGTCGCTTTTGTAACAACACTACTATAAATTCTCCCTGTAGAATCTCAATAACTCAACACCACATAGGACCATAATCATCAATAACGACAATGGCCTCACAAGATCAATGACAATAACTAACACAAGAATCCATACATGTACCTTAAGGTTATGACATCTCAGTTGGACCCTTCTCTGGAGGAGGAAATAAGTAGGGATATTTAGACTTCATGTCTTCCTCAGCCTCTCAAGTAATTTCTTCCACATTGTTGTTTCTCCAAAGTACTTTCACGGAGGCTACCTCCTTATTCCGTATCTTGCGGATTTGTCGGCCTAGGACAACAACCGGAATTTCCTCGTATGACAAGTCCTCTATAATCTGTACATCATCAGTGGGCACCACTCAGGTAGGATCGCTAACGCACTTCCGTAACATAGATACGTGAAAAATCGAATGGACAGACTCTAATTCCGAGGGCAATTCTAACTCATAAGCTACTTGGCCCACTCTCCGAATGATCCTATAGGGCCCAATATATCGTGGGCTAAGTTTGCCTTTCTTGCCAAACCCCATCACACCCTTCATAGGTGACACTTTTAAAAATACCCATTCATTAACCCCGAACTCTAAATCTCATCACTGCACGTCAGAATATGACTTCTGACGACTCTGAGTTATCAATAGCCGATCCCGGATAAGCTTTACTTTTTCTATGGCTTGTTGAACCAGGTCTAGCCCATGTAACCCAGATTCTCCAACATCAAACCACCCTATAGGTGACCTACACTTCCGTCCATAGAGAGCTTTGTTGGAGCCATCTGAATACTGGAATGGTAGCTATTATTATATGCGAACTCAATAAGCGGCAGATGACCATCCCAGCTACCTTTGAAGTCTATCACATAAGCTCGTAACATATCTTCCAGTGTCTGAATAGTACACTCAGCCTGTCTGTCTGTTTGGGGATGAAATGTTGTACTAAGACTTACCTGAGTCCCCAATCCTTTTTGGAAGGACCTCCAGAAGTTAGCTGTAAATTGAGCTCCTCTATCCGAGATAATAGATACAGGGACACCATGCAGACGTACTATCTCCTTAATATAAAGCCTTGCATAATCCTCTGAGGAATATGTAGCTCTAACGGGCAGAAAATGGGCTGAATTTGTAAGCCTATCAATAATCACCCATATCGAATCGAACTTACGATGGGTACGAGGTAAGCCTATGATGAAATCCGTATTGATTACTTCTCATTTCCAAGTCGGAATCTCCATAGCCTTCAATAACCCACCGGGTTTCTGATGCTCAATCTTAACTTGCTGACAGTTAGGACACTAAGAAACAAACTCCGCTATATCCTTTTTCATTCCATCCCACCAATATACTTCCCTGATATCATGATACATCTTTGTCGCTCCTGGATAGACAGAATAACGAGAATAGTGAGTTGCTCCCATAACCTGCCGACGCAGTTCTGCAACATTAGGGACACATAATTGTCCTCGATATCTGAGGACCCCATCTTCTGCAATTTCAAATGGTGTCTTCTCCTTCTGAGGGGTGGTATCCCTATAATGAACTAACCCAGGATCCTCGTATTGGCGTTTCTTTACTTCCGTCACTAAAGAGGATATTGTCGTATCCTGAATAGTAATTCTAATATCACCTGAGTCCAGTAATCGAACTCCAAGACTAGCTAGCTGATGAATCTCATGGGCTATTCCCCTCTTTTCTGCCTGTAAATATGACAGGCTACCCATAGATCTACAGCTGAGGGCATCAGCTACTATGTTCACCTTCCCCGGATGGTATAAAATATCAACGTCATAATCTTTAAGTAGCTCCAACCATCTCCTTTGATGTAAATTCAATTCCTTTTTCTTTAAGATATACTGGAGGCTCTTATGATCTGTATAGATATCAACATGAATGCCATACAAGTAGTGCCTCCACATCTTTAGTGCATGAATCACCGCGGCTCACTCTAAATCATGGGTCGGGTAGTTCTTCTCGTGTTTTCTTAGTTATCTAGAGGCATAAGCTACAACCTTACTATGCTGCATCAGCACACACCCCAATCCAACACCTGAAGTGTCACAATAGATCACATAACCATCGGTCCCTTCTGGGAGCGTTAGAACCGGTGCTGGAGTTAATCTGTTATTTAATTCCTGGAAACTCTGTTCGCAAGCATTATTCCATTGAAACTTTGCTCCCTTCTGAGTCAACTTTGTAAAAGGTGCTGAAAGGGAAGAAAATCCCTCTACAAATCTTCTGTAATAACCTGCCAAACCGAGAAAGCTACGAACCTCCGTCGGTATTGTGGGTCTAGGCCAAGTCTTTACTGCCTCAAACTTTTGTGTAGGATTCCTTCACCCTAAATGATATGCCCAAGGAAAGCTACAGAGTTTAACCAGAATTCACATTTAGAGAATTTTGCATACAACTTCCCTTTTTTTAGAACTCTGAGCACAGTACGCAGATGATCTGCATGCTCAGCCTCTGAACGAGAATACACCAATATATCATCGATAAATACAATTGCCACACCTCCTTTTCCCCTCGGTAAGGGTGATAAGGGAGTTTTTCCACTTTAAGTGACATTATTCGAATTTGGGATTTATTTTAGTTTTCAGAGTCGCCACCCGGATTTTTGACGATGTTCCAGGACACCGTTTATTTTACTGAAATCCCAAAACGAGGAATTTTGACTCTATTTTAAGTCGTCTGCGTACCAAAAATCCGAGTAAGGAATTCTGTTAACTCGGGAGAAGGTGTTAGGCATTCTCGAGTTCCGTGGTTCTAGCACGGTCGCTTAACTATTAATATTTGGCCTAGTTATCTGATTATTTACATGTTTTAGCCTATTGTGCATTTAGCCTTTTTAATTTTAAGCCGCTTTTAATATTTATGGATTTATCTTGAAACAAGTCACGATGGTGTGCACTTGTTTATTTTGGACACACTGTAACCGCACCACATGAAATGCACCCACGATTACAACATGTGATTTTTATTATAGTTTGAAGTTGTGGTCGAGTAGCATGAGTTGCAAACACGAGTGTAGATTACGTAATCATGACTATGGTCACGATGATTTAATTGCTTATTTGAAGCAAAACTATTATTCATTTATTTTTCTAAGTTTTTTGTAGTACTAGTCTAAAAGAGATATTTTTGGACTACAAGTTATGTATGTGTTCAAAATCGTCTAACACTAAGTTAGCTAGTCTAAGGATGATAATTTGGGCCATGTAGAATCTTATCATTTGGCCCAAGAACTAAAATAAAATAATAGAAGTCTGGCACAATACTCTGATCCGAACTCAATCGACCGAATGGTCCAAGAGGGTCGGACCAAAGCAGACGATACCTTGGCAGAGCCTGGCAAGACATCAAAATGCACTAATAATTCAAGTAATGATGATGTAGTGTTTTACTCCTAAACCAACTTAGAATCACTTATTTCCTTGCTTAACGACTAAAATAATGTACAAGTTGAATTGACTTCTGAGTCATCATGCTTAGTCAATTTGTCTTATAAAATTGAATAGAGTCAGTTTCTTAAGCTACATATTTTACTCGCATATTGTGACAGTCATACTAGTTAAGCCCTATAATGCTTTATAACTCACTTAACAATTGGCTGGTATATGCATGAACAACTGCTCAACTATGCTAACTCATTAGATATGCTACGGCACCTCTTTCACTCTCCCCTCCAAACTTATGGTGTAGATAATCCTCATCGAATCCTAGGTTAAGAATTAATCTTCAATATTCTTTCACAAAGTTTCACTACTTCTTGTCCGTATTCATCAACAATTTTTAATAGATCATGTCAACAATCTCGAGATATAATCATGTTATTTACTTTATTTTGATTAGATTCAGAAGAAGATAATAGTTCAAGAATATCTTCAGATTCATTTCTCCAGATAATGAGAGAAGCAATCAAAACATTTATGAATTTCCTTAAGGCAGACAAGGAGAATCGTTGCCAAATATTAATGGCATCTTTCTTTAAAAAGGTCCTGTCATCTTCTCTTACATGACATTTACCAAATATTGAGCATATTCTCTGTTTTCCAGGGTATAATGATAGCCGTACTGGTTCATATACTATACAGTCTCAGAAAACAAATCTAAGTGTCAATGAACAGTTAAATGGTGCTTCGTCATTGAAACCCAAAATGGGCTTAAAACACTACATCAATGTGACAAGAGTCTAATATTAACTAAAATTATATATTATTTATGCCATTACAGATTTAACTGCACACATAACCCAGAATCAAATCTTTCATTTTATTTGTCATAAATGATATTGTACTACTGACAAATAGTCATATTCAAACTTAAGAAAAATGAAATTACAAATGAAACTGAAACGCATATAGCAACAGAGATCTAGAATTTCATTATCAAGCATAGACACTCCATATTTACAAATCAAAGGCTTGAATACACGATTCAATACCTGGTTTTTGCAGAAAACAGCTTAGGGATGTTGCGTAACGACAGAACACAAAAAAAAAAATGAAGCTCAGCTAACAATCCCCAGCAACAATCAACAGTAGAAATCAGCCAGCTCCAAAAGGAAAAAAAATATTTCTAGCTGCTCAAAGACCACTTAAATCTCCAGAAATACCGATTGAAGGAACGAGGCTTCAAATCAGCTTTCTTTTTCAGAATTTCTTCTTTTTTTTTTGAAGTTTTTGTTTCAGATCTGAGATCCAAAAGTTTGAACCCCGACTGAAAATGCAGCAGCGCTGGAACCTCGCCGGCAACCCGAGGCTCAGCCAAAATTTCTAGAGAAATGGCCGAAAAAATGAACTGCTTTTTTATTAGGTTGGATTTGAGCTAGAGTTTCGACTCCTTTCATGGAGTTTCCAAGCTATTTCCATGGCTATAAATGAAATTTTAGTGTTGGTTTTTCCTAATGAAGAAGATGAAGATTTTTGCTCTTTTTAGATGGTGAGGAAGAAGGAAGCAGGAAAGGGAAGGGAACGGACGTCGCTGCTCTTTTAGGAAGGAGGGGGGTTTCCAAAATTAGGTCTTAGGTCTAATCTTTTTTTTTCAGATGGAGGGGGGGGGGGGTCGCCGGTTGTTTTTGGTAAGGGGAAGGCTCCTAGCTGTGTGTGTCTCTTCTCCCTAGCTCATTGTAGGCATTACCTATAATATAGGTCTAGGTTTTAAGTGTATTTTTTTGTGTAGTTGCCAAGGTCTTTTTTTTTTTTTAAGCAAATATACTACTAGGCTAGATACCTAGTAGCTAATATATAAATA
>ML429964.1:2584-27165 GCA_005239525.1 Nicotiana knightiana
GGACAGCAACCACCCTGACATCGGTTGCTTTCCCTGACATCGGTTGTTTTGCCTTACGTTGCCCTTCCAAAGAATCTCAGGAAGGCGCGTAACAGTATTCGTGTAAAATAGACATATATGGGATAAGTGTTCAATAGGTACTTACATTAGTTGAAATGTCAAACTTAAAATTAGGGCCAAGTTTAAGTAGTTGTCTATGTATTTCGCTAAAAATAAAAATAAAAATTGTACATCATTTTTGGTGAAAATGAAACATGATATTTTTCAATGAAACATAAGTTCCATATATAGCAACAAAAGAACCCAAAACTATAATCACCCCGATAAACATGACTTCTATCCCAACACTCCTTGAATAAGGCTTCCTGATCTTGAGATAGCAGATGCATGGAAACAATATAGACAAACTAATGCCTGTAAATGCCCCTATAAATGTCATGATATATTCGAAAAATGGAACGACTAATGCAATAATAACCGTGCTGATGACCAAAACTGTTCTGATGAAGTAGCTCAAAGGCTTACTCTTGCGGCAAGGGAATATATCTTCAATGGCCATTACAATTGGAGAGACAATAAGAGCGTACTTGGTTATTGGATTGATTATCGCCGTGTATATTGCAATCTTCGAACNTTTGGATGTTGCCCAACTGTATTTCAATTCACAAAAGAGCTCCAGTACAAATAAAAGCGCTTTTGAAATTGTTACCGGGAAACAACCGCTACTCCCACACACCGTGAATGCACCAAACATGGGGAAATATCCTCGGGCTACTAGCTTCTCAACAGAATGGAAGCAGAATATGGAGATAGTGTGGAGCTGTCTGGTTAAATCCCAAAAGAGAATGAAGAGGCATGCTGATCAGAATCGCCGCTTTGTTGAATACCAAGTAGGAGACAAAGTGATGGTCAAAATCCCAAAGCGGTACTTATTTGCAGGGGTCCATAACCCTCGCCTGTTGCAAAAATATATTGGACCTTTGTCCATTGAAAGGCGCATTGGGAAATTTGCATACCGGGTGGATACCCTAGCTTGGTGGAAAATCCATCCCGTCTTCCATGTCAGTCTATTGAAACTTTTTCGGGAAGACACGGAGGATCCTTCACAGAGCCAACTCACAATACCCAGTATTTGAGGTCCCGGTTCAACCGGGAAAAGGCGGGCTGAAGCTATTCTTGATGACCGGGTAATTCATGCCTCCAGGAAGGATCACCAAGAGTTCTTGGTAAAATGGCAAGGGTGTGATGCAGAGGAGAACACTTGGGAGAGGGGAACAAACCTCAAAGCCTACAAGAGCCTGATTGAAGATTATTTGGGAAGTAAGGCGCCGAGGACGTCGTCAACTCAGGTGAGGGAGAATGTCATGGGCGGCTTTCCAGCCATGCCCCATGACCCCTTGGACGCGCCCCGTGGCATCCTAGCAAGCCTCCCAACGCCTAGCGCCACGGACGGCCCCGTGGTCTTGGCCGCGCCAAGTGACAAGCGCGCATGTGCCTCTGTCGCCCCACCGATTTCCCTCGCTAACGCCCAACCACAAGCAGCTGCCAACAGCGTCGGCGCGCAGATCGTGATGCCTGAGACAAAGTTGCTGACAACGGACCTGTTTCTACCTCTGTAGAAAACTAAGTCCTTTTTCCTTGTATTACTAGAGTAGTTTTATTCCATGTACTTTCATTATGTTTCTCTAGCGTAGTTTGGTCTATTCCTGTAATGTTGGTTTATTTTTTTTAAGAATTATTACGGGGAATCAAGCAATCAAAAACTTTCTAGCAAGTAATTTTCTGTACTGGTCTCTCTCTCCCTCGACACCACGTTGCCTTCTTTTGTAATAGCTTTCACTAATGCAATCAAGCTTTTATTCAATTCTCATTACTGTTCTCTCAATTGTTGGCATTGGTTTTCCCGCACGGCACTGACAATCTCATCTAGCGTGCGGAGGGGACCTCACTCGGCGGACAGCAACCACCCTGACATCGGTTGCTTTCCCTGACATCGGTTGTTTTGCCTTACGTTGCCCTTCCAAAGAATCTCAGGAAGGCGCGTAACAGTATTCGTGTAAAATAGACATATATGGGATAAGTGTTCAATAGGTACTTACATTAGTTGAAATGTCAAACTTAAAATTAGGGCCAAGTTTAAGTAGTTGTCTATGTATTTCGCTAAAAATAAAAATAAAAATTGTACATCATTTTTGGTGAAAATGAAACATGATATTTTTCAATGAAACATAAGTTCCATATATAGCAACAAAAGAACCCAAAACTATAATCACCCCGATAAACATGACTTCTATCCCAACACTCCTTGAATAAGGCTTCCTGATCTTGAGATAGCAGATGCATGGAAACAATATAGACAAACTAATGCCTGTAAATGCCCCTATAAATGTCATGATATATTCGAAAAATGGAACGACTAATGCAATAATAACCGTGCTGATGACCAAAACTGTTCTGATGAAGTAGCTCAAAGGCTTACTCTTGCGGCAAGGGAATATATCTTCAATGGCCATTACAATTGGAGAGACAATAAGAGCGTACTTGGTTATTGGATTGATTATCGCCGTGTATATTGCAATCTTCGAACTAACTTTTCCGGTGGGAAGATTTAAGGTCACTTGCGATAATAAATTTTGCCCGTACATTAAATACCCAATTATTGCCATTGATCCATAAGTGATGGTGCTTAGTGTAAAGCACACGAGAAGAACCTACTGACAAGAAAATATTTGCCCTCTTTTCAGGTAAAAATATTTGCTTAATTGAAGGGATCATCTCTATATATTCAGATATTAGAAGAAGTTTTTGACATTTTGAAGCAAACGCATTGCAAACTCAGCTTATTTAGATTTTTTTCTTAAAAAAAAAAAAAGTTGTTCTTCACTACTTTTGCAAGAAAGGGTTAGACTCAAAAATTTTAATCTTAAAAAGAAAAAAAATGCTAAGTGTACTGAAAATCTTCCAAGAAGGTATTAAAGAAGAAAACAGATTAAACAATCTTTTTAATTTCTGTTTCATTTCTATTTTATACGCCAATCTTTCTTCTTTTTTTCATGAAAGATATCACATTTTCTACATTAAGAAGTGATCTTAATTTCATGAAGCTTTATATTTGACAAATACATCGGCAGACCATTAAACTTGTCCTCCATTTTTACTTAGAAACTCTACTGTTTCATTTGAACACTTCAACCACATCTCACATGTGTCATTTAGACACAAAAAACTAACATGGCAAGACAAGTGTTTCTCGCATTTTTCAGGCGTGTGACATGGTCCAAAAAAAAAGCTCCTCATCTTTCTTGCCGGAAAATGAATAATTTTTAGCAAAAATACTTTCCGATAAATGTTTTTTTTAATTTTTCATTGTTCACCCCATTCTATCTCCATCGATATAATCACCTCCTCTACTCACCCCCTTCCTCTATTTCTCATGGCCTACTGTATTCCGACGAACGCGATGGAAAAATTTCCGACGAGATGTGAGAAGAGATAAAATGAATGATGGCGAAGGAGATCTACAACTTATAAAGGTTATTCGTAGGTTACAAAAGGTTTTTAGCTTTTAGAGGCAATTTTAAGGATATGCACTTACAAAGTTTCCAACGACGTGAATGTTTTTTGGCCGAACAAGTTCATTCCCGATCTGAAAATTTTGCAAAGTCGTTTCAGATTTGAGAAACTTTTATCAAATCTAAACGCATTTCTTGCTTTCTCGTTTCACATTAGATCTAGGGAAAAAACGAAGGGGGTTGAGAATTTTTCAAAAACAAAGTAGGGGAGTCATCGGGAAGAGGGCGGAAGGAGGGGGCTCGTCGGGGAAGATGACCAAGGGGTGGGTCAGGTCCTTTTTTAAAAAAAATTGTTTAAGTTAAATCCACGAGTCCTTGTCTTATTCGTCACTTTGGCGTGTGAATTACACGCATCTTTTGTGTGTGGCTGCCTATAAATTTTGTGTTTGAATGACACATATGAGATGTGGTCGGAGTGTTCAAATGGAACGGACTTAAGATAGAGTATTTAAGTGAAAAGTGAGGACAAATTTAATTATGAGTTGTCTGTATTCTGCCTTTATATTTATCCTTAATGGGATAATGTTAAAATCTTACAAATGTCATAGCATGTTTAAGAGTATAAGTTCTAGAGGTACTTTTGGCATGTGTTTGAAATATTTTGCTCCATACTCAGTCAAATATTGTCATATAAAAAAGAAACAGAAAGAATACATGTTATCAAAAGAATTACCTTGGGAAATTGGCTCTTTTCCTTCATGGAATTGCAGAGTGTCGGAAAAACTGCATGACCACAATAACAAAAGGTGAACATGCTAACTCCAGTTGCCAATCCACTCCATCTCCAAAGTATACCTTTCTCCTGAAAACCCACACCATCTACTGCACCAATCCAAAAAACTACACAAACTAGAAGAATAGAGGCCAAAACTCCTCCAACGGAAACATAAGCCAATAATCCTAAGCTTCTTAGCCATGTTGTTGGCAATATTATAAGAGCAGCTAGAATGACAAATGCTTCTTTTCCTCTAATTTTGAGGTCACCGACATGAAAATTTGCATTTGGGAATAGCTTTTGCAAATTATCACCTTCTAATATGAGGAACTCAATTGCAACTAAGTATAGTTCAAGATACATAAAAGTTGATACTACTATTTTTCCTTTTTTCCCAAAAGCAAATTGACCAATGTCAGCATATGTAGTGATTGCCTGAGAGGCACTCATGCATTTTTGTAAAAGTAATCCGGTATAGCAACATAGAATTGCTACCAAGAAAAGTATAATCAAACTTAACCATCCTCCTTCTGAAAGTGCGTAGGGTACAGATAGTATTCCAACACCTATATGAGGAAAGTATATATGAGAAAAAGAGAGCATAAGTCTGGTGCACTGTCAATGATAGTAAAAAATATTTACACAGTTAGGTCAATTATAACGTAATTAGAGGTAAACATATAAGATAAATGTTAATTGAGACGCCTTTGAGCCAGAAAGTAAAATAGAAATCATTGTAAGACGAAATTCCAAATATCCACAACAAGGAATTAAGTGCTTATTACTTCTTTCTTTTGTGTGTCTGAAAGATACTGAGACACCAACCTGATAATGCATTAACACCATTCAAGCATGTTCTAAAGAAAGAGGTTCCTCTGCTAGATTCCTCACGTTGTGTGATCTGATTTTGACTCTCAATTTTCTCCCCACTATGGGATTCCATACTTGGTGAGTGCCAAAATATTCAAATGCTTGCTAGTTTTTATACTGTGTTTTGGTAAATTAATGGAGAAAAAAG
This sequence comes from Nicotiana knightiana, assembly GCA_005239525.1. Classification (NCBI taxonomy): domain Eukaryota; kingdom Viridiplantae; phylum Streptophyta; class Magnoliopsida; order Solanales; family Solanaceae; genus Nicotiana; species Nicotiana knightiana. Next base: position 7,890 of record ML429964.1, read on the forward strand.
ATATAATACTTTCAATGTTAGAAAGCTACTTTTCACAAGCAAAGAGGATCTTGTAAATGCTAGGTTATATGTTGAAGGGGATACAGTTAGTTACTTTAGAAGCGTTCAAATATATTCTTTAAAAAAAATTAAAGGAAGAAACATTCAATTTGACTAGGTTTTACATTATGGGGTTTTCCCTTCTTTCTAACACAATTTCCAACTGTAATTATGTGATGGTATAAAATTGTTTCCAACTAGCTAATGACAAATGCCGATATATATAAATCTACGAGGCAGGCGCCCTTTTTATGTTTGCGTCATCCTGCTCGAGTTATATTTTATTTGAAACATAACTAGGAAAGTTCATCGATTGGTTTGATCGATATTTTTTATATTCGGTTTTTAGAAATACTGTAACACAGTCATATTTAATTTAATTCGGTGGTGACTCGATATTCTCCTTTCAATTTTATAATTGATAAGAATAATAATATGAATCCCCTCAAACATGGATCTAATTGCACTTCACGTGTCATATATTTGATAATTAGATTTATCTTTCTTGGGTGAAATGGTGGATATCTCGATTCGTTGGGAGAACTGGAAAATACCATATAATCCAATATATCTTACAAGCCGCATTATACGTCAACTGAAATGCATCTTTCTCTCTAGGACTTCGAAAAGGAACTTTTGGAACACCAATACAAATTAAATAAAATGAAGAACTAAATATTATATTTCACTTTGAGGTGGAAACGTTATATTTTTTTTATTGTCTTTATGATATTCATATTAATTTTTATCATATTTTTTTTATTCATAGATTATGAAAATTTATAATGAAAGAGATAATTTTACTATATTCAATTCAGTAACTTAATCGGTAATCGTTATTTTTTTTTTTTAGGTTGAACACATATGTTGCCCCTTAAATTTGACTAATTTTTTCATTTAGAAACCTGAACTAAGGGTTGCATCCATTGAACTTGCGAATACCAATTGTTTTAAAAATATAAATCAAATACAATATAAAATACCAAATTTTTGGTACCAATTCAATAATTCGGTATATACTAAATTATGCGTACCCCTAAATATAACAACTTGGCTTATATGCACATGAATGATTTAATTAAAGATTTTCAGATGGAGTACCTACCAAAAGTACTGTTTAGGGCTCAAAAATTGTATACTTTTTAGTGGTAACAAGAAGATTACAGGTGAAAAGTGTTATTATTCTGTATTGTTGTAAAATAAAATAATAATAATTTCTGAAAAAATACAGAAACAGTAAGAAACCTCACTAGCGCGAGTTGTAGCGCGGGATTAGCGCGGCCGCGCTAGTAAAATATACTAGGGACAGTGAGAAAGCTAACTAGCGCTGGATTAGCACGGGCGCGCTAGTCCAGGCGTCCTTAGTTGTTTTTTCTCTAAAAAAAATAATAATATAAGAACCAATCGAGCCCACCGAATACACAATGTGTCCTTAAGGAAATTATTCCCCTCAAGCACCCGAGGTGATGGAATATATCTTCCCAGGATAGAACGATTTAACTCACCGGAGTGTTGGTACCAAAAAATGCCGGTGAACAGCGAACCACTCGAAGGCTGTAATACACACTGGAATATTTTGTGCAGAAGAAGATCAGAAAATTTAGTAAGTAAAAATTCTGGGATTCAAGGTATATTTGAAGCCAATTTAGTATTGTTTCTAAAAAGGTATAGCAACCTTTAAGAACAGTCATAGCTGTTGGAACAGGTGTGAATCCTTTCAGAACAGCCATGGTTGTTTTGAACAGGTATGAACATTGCGGGAAATTAAAAACGGATTTAAAATAATCTGAAAAAGAAAACGGGTCGGACCAGACCGGGTTGTGGGTCATTTCGAATTCGAAATTAATAATTAATTTGAAAAGAATTTTGTCCAAAAAGATTAATCAATCAATCGATCTTTGACCAAATCTGAAATGAATCTGAATCCGAAGCCGAAGCCGAAGCCGAAGCCGAAGCCGAAGCCGAAGCCGAAGCTGAAGCCGAGCCGAGCGAGCGACGACGACGACGGCGCGAGGCTTTCCTTCTTCTCAACTCTTTATGAGCTATAAGAAGAGTTTCTCTATATATACACATAGATTTTCTTTCCTTCTTCCAATGAGGGACAACGTGCACTAATTCAAAATTTCACTTCCCTCCATTTCTTTTCCCACCATTTTTCATTCACTCTCTTTAAGTTACACCAAGCTTAAAATTAAGCTAAACTAAACCTAAAACTAACCTACACTAATCTTAAAGACCAACAATCCCCCACATGAATGGGGAATGGCTATAAAATAAAGGAATGCACGGACGTGTGTGTGTTTTACATGTAAGAATTAATTGCATCTGGATAAGTAGGTTTTCCCTTGAACTTTCCGTAGTGAATTTATATCGGATATACTTGGTCAATCGGTAGATTTTATATCTTTGAACCGTCGAGCTTTGTTGTATACCTAGACAACATAAGTCACACAATCAATCCTTAACCATCTATGGTTCTCACGGTTGTGTTCGTTTCAGCCATGAACACCGCCTGGTTTCATGAGTGCTTAGAGAATGGGCCTTTACTTTCATTCCCCTTGAAGCGGCTTACACTTCACACTCAAATAGGTGATTCCTAAACGAGTAATCCTAATGACACATTATCTGGTCATATCCTGCCAGACTTAGAAAATCATTAAAAAGCTTTAAGCCTTATTGACTCATCAAAAAGCCTTAATGATTTACCTTTATTTCTGAACATTCTCTTCATCACGAGAATGGGTTGAGTTATTTGACAATGTTGAACCGTCATTCATAACTTTGTTTGATCTCTTTGAACCTAGCTCTTGGGATCTCCAGTCTGCTAGGTAGAGTTACCGCCATGATGACTTGTCCTAGGCCTTAACCCCATTCCCTTTGATGATCTTTCAACTGCCTCTCTAGATAGGTCTTTTGTAAGTGGATCCGACACGTTATCTCTTGACTTTATGTAGTCAATTGTGATAACACCACTAGAGATTAGTTATCTAACGGTATTATGTCTCCGTCATATATGACGAGATTTTCCGTTATACATAACGCTCCCTGCCCTGCCTATTGCCACTTGACTATCACAATGTATACAGATAGGTGCCAAAGCTTTGGGCCAAAATGGAATATCTTCCAAGAAATTCTGGAGCCATTCAGCTTCTCCACCGGCCTTACCTAAAGCTATGAATTCAGATTCCATTGTAGAACGGGCGATACATGTTTGTTTGGATGATTTCCAAGACACTGCTCCACCCCCAATTTTGAAAAAATATCCACTCGTGGATTTAACTTCAGATGATCCGGTGATCCAATTTGCATCACTATATCCTTCGATCACGGAGGGGTATTTTTTATAATGCAAAGCATAGTTTTGGGTATGTTTAAGGTACCCCAAAACTCGTTTCGTTGCCATCCAATGTATATGATTGGGATTACTTGTAAATCGACTCAGTTTGCTAATAGCACATGTTATATCTGGTCGCGTACAATTCATGATATACATCAAACTTCTCAATACTCTAGCACAGTCCAGTTGTGAGTTACTTTCACCTTCATTCTTTTGAAGTGATAACTCACGTCAATTGGAGTCTTGGCAATTTTGAAATCCAAATACTTGAACTTGTCAAGTACCTTTTCAATGTAGTGAGATTTTAATAATGCTAGACCTTGTGGAATCTTGTGAATTCTGATTCTTAAGATCAAATCAGCCACTCCTAAGTCTTTCATGTCGAATTTGCTAGCCAGCATGCACTTTGTAGCATTTATATCTGACATGCTTTTGCTCATTATCAACATTTCATCAACATACAAACAAACAATGACTTCATGACCCGGAGTATTTTTAATGTAAACACATTTATCGCACTCGTTGATTTTAAACCCACTTGCCAACATTGTTTGACCAAATTTGGCATGCCATTGTTAGGGTGCTTGTTTAAGTCCATAAAGCGATTTAACAAGTTTGCACACTTTCTTTTCTTTACCAGGAACCACAAAACCCTCAGGTTGTTCCATGTAAATTTCTTCCTCCAATTCTCCATTTAAGAAAGCTGTTTTAACATCCATTTGATGGATTTCAAGACCATATTACACGGCTTCTAATGACACTAACATTCTAATAGATGTTATCCTCGTTACTGGTGAGTAAGTGTCAAAGTAATCAAGGCCTTCTTTTTGTCTATAACCTTTGACAACAAGTCTTGCCTTATATTTGTCAATAGTGCCATCAGCTTTCATTTTCCGTTTAAAGATTCATTTCGAACCTAAAAGCTTATTTCCAAGAGGAAGATCAACCAATTCTCATGTATGGTTATCCAAAATTGATTAAATCTCACTATTGATTGCCTCTTTCCAAAATGCTGAATCAGAAGACGACATAGCTGCTTTAAAAGTTTGAGGATTATTTTCAAGCAAGAATGTCACAAAATCTGGTCCAAAGGAAGTAGATGTTCTTTGACGTTTGCTACGCCTTGGATCTTCTACACTTGGAGTATTTTCCTTTGGTTCTTCCCGAGGTCGTTTAGGTCTTTCACTTAACGACTCACATTCAATTTTATACGGATAAATGCTTTCAAAGAATTCAGCATTATCTGATTCCATTACCGTATTAACATGAATCTCGGGATTATCAGATTTATGGACCAAAAATCGACATGCTTTACTGTTTGTAGAATATCCAATGAAAACGCAATCTACTATTTTTTGTCCGATTTTAACCCGTTTAGGTAAAGGAACTTGTACCTTTGCTAGACACCCCCACACTTTGAAATATTTCAAGTTGGGTTTTCTACCTTTCCATTTTTCATATGGAATAGATTGCGTTTTGCTGTGGGGTACTCTGTTGAGTATTCGGTTAGCTGTAAGGATAGCTTCCCCCCACAAACTCTGCGGTAATCCGGAACTTATTAATAAAGAATTCATCATTTCCTTTAATGTCCGATTTTTCCTTTCCGCAATTCCGTTGGATTGAGGTGTGTAAGGTGCAGTAGTTTGATGGATAATTCCATATTCCGAACATATTTCTGCAAACGGAGATTCATATTCTCCACCTCTATCACTTCTAATCATTTTGATCTTTTTATTCAATTGATTCTCTACTTCATTCTTGTATTGCTTAAATGCTTCAATTGCTTCATCCTTACTATTAAGCAAATAAACATAACAATATCGAGTGCAATCGTCAATAAAAGTAATAAAATACTTTTTCCCACCTCGAGATGGTGTCGACTTCATATCGCAAATGTCAGTATGAATTAAGTCTAAAGGATTTGAATTCCTTTCAACAGACTTATAAGGATGTTTTACAAACTTAGATTCAACACATATTTGACATTTCGATTTATTACACTCGAATTTAGGCAATACTTCTAAATTAATTAACTTCCGCAAGGTTTTATAATTGACATGTCCTAAACGACTATGCCATAAATCATTTGACTTCAACAAATAAGAAGAAGCTGAAATTTTATTCATAGTATCAACAACCATTACATTGAGTTTGAAAAGGCCCTCCGTGAGGTAGCCTTTTCCAACNACTTGTACCTTTGCTAGACACCCCCACACTTTGAAATATTTCAAGTTGGGTTTTCTACCTTTCCATTTTTCATATGGAATAGATCGTTTTGTTGTGGGGTACTCTGTTGAGTATTCGGTTAGCTATAATGATATCTTCCCCCCACAAACTCTGTGGTAATCTGGAACTTATTAATAAAGAATTCATCATTTTATTTAATGTCCGATTTTTCCTTTCCGCAATTCCGTTGGATTGAGGTGTGTAAGGTGCAGTAGTTTGATGGATAATTCAATATTCCGAACATATTTCTGCAAACGGAGATTCATATTCTCCACCTCTATCACTTCTAATCATTTTGATCTTTTTATTCAATTGATTCTCTACTTCATTCTTGTATTGCTTAAATGCTTCAATTGCTTCATCCTTACTATTAAGCAAATAAACATAACAATATCGAGTGCAATCGTCAATAAAAGTAATAAAATACTTTTTCCCACCTCGAGATGGTGTCGACTTCATATCGCAAATGTCAGTATGAATTAAGTCTAAAGGATTTGAATTCCTTTCAACAGACTTATAAGGATGTTTTACAAACTTAGATTCAACACATATTTGACATTTCGATTTATTACACTCGAATTTAGGCAATACTTCTAAATTAATTAACTTCCGCAAGGTTTTATAATTGACATGTCCTAAACGAATATGCCATAAATCATTTGACTCCAACAAATAAGAAGAAGCTGAAATTTTATTCATAGTATCAACAACCATTACATTGAGTTTGAAAAGGCCCTCCGTGAGGTAGCCTTTTCCAACGTACATTTCATTCTTGCTTACAACAACTTTATCAGAAACAAATACACATTTGAATCCATTCTTCACTAGTAAAGAAGTAGAAACTAAATTCTTCCTAATAGTAGGAACATGAAGAACGTTGTTGAGCGTTAACACCTTGCCGGAAGTCATCTTTAGGAAAATCTTCCCATAACCTTCAATCTTGGCTATTGAATTATTTCCCATGGAAATATCTTCTTCGGGACCAGCAGTAGAGTAAGTAGCAAATTCTTCTTTGACAGCACACACATGTCGAATGGCTCCGGAGTCAATCCACCACTCCTTTAGATTCCCAACTAAGTTGCATTAAAGCATTGCACAAAGATCATCAATGTCATCATTCTTCTCTACTATGTTGGCATGTCCCTTATTCTTATCCTTTCTTGGGAAGCGACAATCAGGGGCTTTGTGACCAACTCTTCCACAATTGTGGTAGTTGCCCTTGAATTTCTTTGTGTTATGCTCCTTAGTCTGTCCAGAAGATCTCTTCCTCTTCTTACTTTTTGGAGCAGTTTCTTCAACAACATTAGCTCCCATGATCATTGAATTTCCACGAGACTTCTTCTCGGCTGTTTTGTTGTCTTCCTCAATCTTGAGACGAATCACAAGATCTTCCAACTTCATTTCTTTGCGCTTGTGATTGAGATAGTTCTTGAAATCTCTCCACGAAGGAGGCAACTTTTCAATCATTGCAGCCACTTGAAATGCTTCATTCACGACCGTACCTTCAGCAATAAGGTCATGAAAAATAAGTTGAAGTTCCTGAACTTGGGTTCCCACAGTTTTGTTGTCTATCATTTTATAGTCTAAAAACTTGGCAACCACGAACTTCTTCAAGCATGCATCTTATGTCTTGTACTTCTTTTCAAGTGCGTCCCATAATTCTTTCGAAGTATTTATCGCATTGTACACATTGTACAAGTCATCCTCTAAAGCACTTAATATATAGCATTTGCAAAGAAAATCTTCCTGCTTCGATGCCTCAATAATCATGAACTTTTCATTGTCCGGCACGTCCGCAGCAGGTACTGGAGGCTCTTCACTGGTGAATTTCTGCATACCAAGTGTGGTAAGCCAGAAGAACACCCTTTGCTGCCATCCTTTGAAGTTGGCTCCAGAAAACTTCCCCAGTTTTTTTGCCGGTGGAACAGCCGTCCGGCTCGACGAGGCTATCGTCGTTGCCGCAACAGTAGCAGAACAATTTTTGTTATCAATTAACATTTCTCACTGTCACTTTCTGAATTTCAAAACTCTGATGAAGTTTTTATGTTCTTCAAATCGTTTTCTGAATTTCAAAACTCTGATGAAGTTTTTATATCTTCAAATCAGAATAATAAAATTCAGAAGGAGTAGAAAACACACAGGTTTTAATCTCCACAAACAGAATACAGAAAATAAAAAATTTAATTTCCTTAAGATTGTTATTAATCTGTATTGCTGTAAAATAAAATAATTGTAATTTCTGAAAAAATACAGAAACAGTAAGAAACCTCACTAGCGCGAGATTAGCACGACTGCACTAGTGAAATATACCAGGGATAGTGAGAAACCTGAGTAGCGCGAGCTCTAGCGCGGGATTAGTGTGGGCACGCTAGTCCAGGCGTCCTTAGTTGTTTTTTTCTTTAAAAAAAAATAATATAAGAACAAATCGAGCCCACTGAATACACAGTGTGCCCTTAAGGAAACTATTCCCCTCAAGTACCCGAGGTGATGGAATATATCCTCCTAGGATAGAACGATTTAACTCACCGGAGTGTTGGTACCAAAAAACGCCGGTGAATAGCGAACCACTCGAAGGTTGTAATACACATTGAAATATTTTGTGCGGAAGAAGAAGAAGAAGATCAGAAAATTTAGTAAGTAAAAATTCTGGGATTCAAGGTATATTTATAGCCAATTTCGTATTGTTTCTAAAAAGGTATAGCAACCTTTCAGAACAGTCATAACTGTTGGGACAGGTATGAATCCTTTCAGAACAGTCATGGCTGTTTTGAACAGGTATGAACATTGCGGGAAATTAAAAACGGATTTATAATAATCCGGGAAAGAAAACGGGTCGGACCGAACCGGGTCGCGGGTCATTTCGGATTCGAAATTAATTTAATTAATTAATTAATTAATTTGAAAAGAATTCCAAAAAGATTAATCAATCAATCGTTGACCGAAGCCGAGCCGAGCGAGCGACGACGACGGCGCGAGGCTTGCCTTTTTCTCAACTCTTTAAGAGCTAGAAGAAGAGCTTCTCTATATATATACAGATAGATTTTTTTTCCTTCTTCCAATGAGGGATAAAGTGCACTAATTCAAAATTTTACTTCCCTTCATTTCTTTTCCCACCATTTTCCATTCACTCTCTTTAAGTTACATCAAGCTTAAAATTAAGTTACACTAAACTTAAAGACCAACAAAAAGAGCCCAGATATCAGGACATAATTTATTTTGAAGCACACCACATGAATCAAATTTTATTTTTAGTGGATATTACTCAACATGTTTTTCAATGAAACATACGTTCCATATATGGCAACAGAAGAACCCAAAACTAAAATCGATGCAATAAACATAACTTCTATCCCAAAACTCTTTAAGTAGGGCTTTTTGATCTTGAGATAGCAGATGCATGGGAATAATATGGACAGACTGATGCCCGTAAATGCGCCTATAAATGTCATGACATATTCGAAAAAGGGAATGACTAATGCAATAATAACTGTGCTAATAACCAAAATTGTTCTGACGAAGCAACTCATAGGCTGACTCTTGCAGCATGGAAGTGTATCTTCAATTGCCGTTGCGATTGGTGAGACAATAAGAGCGTACTTGGTTAATGGACTAATTAGCGTCGTGTATATTGCAATCTTTGAACTCACTTTTCCAGTGGGGAGATTTAAGGTTACTTGCGACATCAAATTTTGTCCGTACATTAAGTACCCCAATGTTGCCATTGATCCATACGTGATGGTGCTTAGTAAAAAGCACAAGAGTAGAACCTGTTGACAAGAAAAAGAAAAGGGAATTGGGGCAAGCTGTAAAGATAGGATGAATTATCTTTATATGTAGTGAGGCATGAGCAGCTCAACAAAATTAGTGACCTAAAACCAAATCTTAATCAGAGATGTTAAGTAAATTTAATAAAATTAGCTTTTATGTGCATCACATGTTCATCTCGTGCATCCCGTGTCAATAACTGAATAAATATTTTTTTATAATTCACATATATTCGTTAAAACATGAGTATAAAGAAAAATTATAAGGAAAAAACTACTAGTTCAAAATGATGTGCTTTACTTGCTTAGGGGTTGAGTCGGATCTGTAGTAAGATGATATAAAAGAAAATATAGTAACCAATAATTGTAAGAGTTAACATAGTATCATGGTTCAACGTTTTTTTTTCCGTTTCATTACAAAACTTTATAAGCAGAAGTAAAATTGTTGTAAAGTTATATAGATTCATTTTGAAACTAAAAATAGCAAATTTGACCGTAAAACTTTTCTATAATTTAGGAACTCCGTGAATACTTTGTCCTTTTTGTAATTCTCACCGCATAATAATCCAGTATAATAGAAATTATAAGGTTTAAGCCAGCAACACCTTTAACAAGGTTTTTGGCGCACTTTTTGGCTGGCTATAGCTCATAAAATCGACTTAATAAGTAAGAGTTTTTATGAATTATTTAATCTAGTTGCCTCTGATTAATTAATGATTCTCTCTAGTCAGAATATTAAAAATTGTTGGATTAGTTATAATCACATATCACTATATGTTTGGTCTAATGAATTATACTTTTTCTGTTCCATTTTATATGTAGGTTTTTTAAAGAAGGATGTCACATTTTTATATTAAATACAAACTTTTAACATTAAATTACGCATTTTACCTTTAATGGCATATTGTTATAACCTTAGATATGCCATAACTTGTTTAAAATTACAAGCTTTAGAGATACTTGTGGTATGTGTCTGAATTTTTTTTTCTTAAGCTCCACGCTCAATAAAATAATGCTATATAAAATAAACGGATAGTACTTTATGTTATCCAAAAAATTACCTTAGGAAATTGGCTCTTGTCCTTCATTGAATGACAGAGTGTTGGAAAAACTGCATGACCACAATAGCAAAAGGTAAACATGCTTATTGCAGTTCCTAACCCATTCCATCTCCAAAGAGTACCGTTCTCTCGAAAGCCCACACCATCTGTTACACCAACCCAGAACACCGAACCGACTAAAATAATAGAGGATAAAACTCCTCCAGCAGAAATATAGGCTAATAGTCCTAAGTTATTTAGCCATGTTGTTGGCAATATAATTAGAGCAGCTAGAATAACAAAGGCTTTTTTACCTATAATTTTGATGCCACCAACTTGAAAATTGGCATCCGGGAATAACTTATGCAAATTGTCGCCCTCTAATATGAGGAACTCAATTGCAACTAAATACAATTCTAAATACATAAATACTGCTACTACAATCCTTCCTATTTTTCCAAAAGCATATTGGCCTATGTCTGGATATGCTTTTATTAATGCTGGAGCAGCGCTCATGCATTTTTCTAAAAGAAGTCCCGTATAGAAACATATAACTGCTATTAAGAAAAGCATTATCAAACTTAACCATCCTCCTTCTGAAAGTGCATATGATATCGATAATAGTCCAACACCTATATGAAACAAAAGCATGGAAAAAAAAAGTGTAAGTCTGATGAAGTGGTGTCAAAAAGGGGAAAAAAAATTAAGGTAAAGGAAATTCAAGATAACAATTAATACTCCCTATATTTCACTTTATGCGGCACGATACTCAGTATGAGAATCAAAGTTCTTAAATTTGACATTAAAATTAGACAAAAACTCTTCAAGTATTTGAAATTAACATTTACATACTTGAAAGCTAAATAAAAAGTGGTATAAGTTAAATATATATAATTTATAAACTCAAAATATTAATAAAAGATTTTAAAAAAATATGGTCAAAAAATAACCCCGTAGACTCCCCAAATAGTAATATTGTCACACAAATTAAAACAGAGAGAGTAGTGATGCCTTCTTCAAAATAATAAGACATTAACCTGATAATGCATTTATTCCATTGAAGCATGTTCGGAGGGAGGAGGTTCCGCTAGTAGGCTCTAGAGGTTGTTGGCTCTGGTTCTGACTCTCAATAGTCTCTACATTATGGGACTCCATATTTGTTAGTTTACAGAATATCCAAATGCTAGTTTCTGTACTTGATTTTTTTTCTCAATATATTCTCTCCAGACAATATATAATGCATTTGGCAAAACTAGCTACACTATTTTCTGCAGACTCTTTACTTACCTTTGGTAAATATACTTTGTTTGGCAAAATTAGGAAAACTAACTACACTGTTTTGCTTCCAACACATCACACACCCGCTTTAATATAAAGGAAAAGCAACAGACCCTGTTGAGTTCATTACTTATATAGTCACTCAACTATATCAAATTATCTCCTATAGTCACTTTACTTTCGTTTGTAACAACAAAATCATTGAACTATGCCTATTGCACTCAGAAGGTCACTCAACTAGATTTTTCAAATTTTGGATTGTCAAATACCTATTTTACCCTCTAAATTATAACATTTATCTTCTTTTTTATTTTTTTAAACTTTTAAATATTATGATTTTTCCTTTTTTAATTTATATTATGGACTTACCTATACAATAAATAAATATTAATTTAAGTATATATAATGTTGGAGTAACAAAATAATGAGCAAAGTAAAAAAAAATTATTACAATAATTTGTTAGTAATAATAATTTTAGTATTAACAACAAAAATTCAAAAATTTATTTACACAATTCAGAATGAAAAAAAATAAAGGTGTAAAAATATATTCCATGCACGTAATATAAAAATAATTATTTAAATAAGGGTATTTTTATAATATACATTATATATTCTTGAAAATTATGCTCAATCATATAATTATATTTCTACCAACTTTCGTCGACACAAAGTTATGTCAGCGAAAAGTAAGAGGACTATCTGTATTGGGTAAAATATGCTATGTTACGTCGTGCATGGAATAACGGAATCAGACCCTCTTTAATATCCAATTTCCTATTAGAACTTTTCTAGTTAAAGAGAAAAACAAAATATATATTTGAAAAGATGCATAAACGGAATCTTGTTTTAGAGCCTACTATTAGTGGCGTCTTAGAAATTTCACTGCTGTTACAAGTTGTTGGAGAAATGGAATGAACAGTCTCACTATTTGTCATCTTCTTTGTTGCTAATTAGGATCCCATGCCATCAAGGTCACATAAAACGGTTACTCATTAATTTATTCCCTAGCAAAACATGAGACGCCAACTATTTGAATTTTTTTGAAGGCTACTACGTGGTCACCAGCATCCGCTGAGCTCGAAAACAGTATTCCTATATAAACATGTGTATATATTTGATTAAGAAGGTGTTCGACTAAGCTTATAAAATAGTCAAACTAACTTAATTATAAGTAATTTTCAGCTTATCGATCTATGCGTTTGATAAATACTAAAAGTACTTATAAATTAAACTGCTTATAACCCAAAAAAGTCATAAGAACTTTTTACTATTTTGTCCATATATTATTCTATAGTTCTGAAATACATTTACTCAAATAAAACTCTTAACTCTATTCTTCACTTCGATCCGTCATCATTTCCGGGGCTTCTTTCCCAGAAACATTGACCGCCAACATGAACTTGTTTGGATGATTGTTACTTATTGTATTTTATGGTATCGTTACTTTAAATACAATGCTTGTTTTGATTGTTATTAAATTCATTGTTACGTAACGATAAAATGTGTCACTTTATGTAACGACACGATTTGGTGTGGTCGCGTCGTTACTAATGATAGGCTATAATTACGTATTTTAGTCGTTTATTACACTCTAGTTTACTGCACTTTAATTGAGTTTGAGCTTTAATCGCTATTGTTTTGCACTAATTGTGTATTTTATGCCTTGTAGGAGTGATTCCGAGCTATATAGATGTTATGGAATGAATTCAAGTGATTTGGAGCTTTGAAGTCTGAGTAAAAGCCCAAGGAATTAAGCCGGGATCGTGTTCAGGGGTCAAATTTGATAGTTAAGAACAAACGAAGACTCGAGTAGGCATATTGTGCACTGTCTAGTAAAATGCACATAACTGTTTTTTCCGAATTCCATTTGTGCTATATAATATATGATTGGAAAGCTAACTCAAAGAGATACAACTTTTATGTTTTACGTTTGTCCAAATTCCAAACGGAACATGGTGAAACAAGCGGTCGAAACCGCGACCGCGGACCTGACGCGAACTGAGACAGAATGTTGGTAAGTGACCGCGCCCGGACCGTGGTTGACCGCGACCGCGACTATCCTGGCCTGGAAACTTTTCCTTTTCGCGTAGGAGAAGGTATAATTGTTTGGGCCCGACACTACTTTGTATATATACATGGGAGAACTTTATTTTTGGGGGATTGGACATATTTGAGACAAAGATGGACAGATTTTTGACACAGATTCGACCTAAGGAGGCAGAGACACAATAGGAGCAAAGCGGAGAATTTTTCTACGAGTTTTTCCTTCCTCTTCCTATTTTTCATTGTGGTTATGACTTTTAGTATTGTAGTTTTACATACTATTATGAATAGCTAATTTGTATCTAGGATTTTGATGGAACCTTTTGTAGGATAAATTCTTGTTATGTTTTTATATAATTGAGCCGTTGGATTTCCCTACTTGTTCAACTACGTGTTTATTGTTGTTGATTGAATGACCATCGATTGACTGTGCCTATTTATTATGTGTTGCTTGAGAAAGGATACATATTTAGGTGGTTGTTGAACAACGTCACTCCTAATGTATGTGAGAAATCAATACAGCGGGTTTAAAGGTAGGTTTAGAAATAACAAAGCCTTGATGTGGTCATAATGAGCGGTTAGATAAAGCCAACTAGCGTAGTTCGAGAGAATATGTCTAGTAAATTATTGTAGTTGCTCGAGATAGAATTACGGAACCTAAAGTGCTCAAGATCAGTAGAGAATACAAAAGCGAAATTGTAGTGAACATAGCGGGAAGGATTCCAACATTTGGAAAAATCATAACTCTAGACCTACTTAGTTTTGTCCCAAATTTCATCCTTGTTAGTTGATAATTTTAATGCTTTATAATAGTTGTTAGTTAATTAGTTAGAAATAAATATTATAATCTCTATAATTAGGAAATTGTTTGGACTTGTGTTTCTTAGCAATATTGAACAATTATAGTGAAACCTTAGTTCTTTGTGGGATTCGACTCCGGCTTATAGACCGGATTATATTTGCAGCGACCGCTTATCTTTTTTAGGACTAGAGTTGGGCATGATCAGTTACCTTGTCTTTTTCTCTTATCTCACCCTTAATTATTATTAAATAAGTTTATTTTATCATTTACCCCACCTTTTTATATAATAATTTTACCACGTATCATAATTTTTTTTATAATATTGCAAGTTTATTCTTCATATTGTTGGTGCATGATATCATGAAACAACGACAAATTATACAATCTATCAAAACAATGTATTCATCAAACGATACAGTACAGTACAATACAATAGTTGTTTTGATTGCAACAAATGTCAGTTCTTCTCTCTCTTCAACGTTTCTACCTAACGGCTCTATTCTAAGCGCGTTCTGACCACGCTCCACGAGATGGAGCCGCCAGGAGGCCTCCAACTGGAGCATCTTGGCGATCAAAATCATACTAAGGGGGAGATTACTCACATGAACGATAATCCCCTAGGAAAACAATCATATGCAGATAAATTTCATCTCCATCAAGCCCATCTTCGATCTAAACTCACCAAGAGAAAGAGAAAGTGATAGCAAGACACACAACACACAATGGTATGCCTGCTGTTATATTTAAAGCTTCATATTACTATGGTATTATGGCTGATTCATGTAAGTTTACTATTGTGGGTCGATTTCTTAGACCTCCCCCCAAAATTGACACGTCTAGATTCAAAGAAATTGTCTGTCTGAAAGGGTCAGTAAGAATTGGGGTTTTTGACAATCATAATATTTTTATTGATCTATTTAATGAGGAAGATTGGAAAACTGTTTGGTTCCGAGGGGTCATTGAAATTGACGGGATGCAGATGTGGTTGCAAAAATGGTCTCCTGACTTTAAACTAGAGGAGGATCTATCGGTTGCCCCTGCATGGTTCTGTTACTAGGCTTTCCCTCCCATATGCACGATTGGCACTATATAAAACAGCTTCTCCTGAGCTCAATTGGTACTCCATTAGCCCTAGATGCTGCTCGATGGGGAGAACAAGATCAAGTATGGCCAAAATCTGAGTAGAGGTTGATTTGCTTAAACCTCTGCCACAAAGTATCTTCGTGGGTCAAGAATATAACGACTCTCCACTCAAAGGATACACACAAAAATTAGAATATGAAGGGGTCCCAAAATAATGAAAACATTGCAAAAAAATAGGACACTATATGATCAATTGTAGGGTCCTTGAAAAAGAAGAAAGCTGAACAAAAGGAAGAAGGAGAGGGAAGGAATCAGGAAATGGATATTCAATTAGACACAGGAATCGAAGACAGCAAACAACCAATTAATAGTAACACGAAAGACCAAAAATCTCAAAGTTTGGAGATTGCTCAGAATCAGCAAACAGATAATGAAAATTTCAATGCCAAGAAGGATAGCAGGAAAAAGAACAAGGAAAAGAAGACCAAAAAGATGCCAAAAAATAAGAGCAAGGTGCTATTCCAACCTGCCCAGAGTAGCAGCAAAAGAAAAGAAATGGCTGGCTCTACAGCAAAACAGAATGAACTCACGAAGAAGGCCATAAAGGAGAGCTTGATAAGCCCTGCTAAAGATGACAAAATACTTCAACAAGATCAAGGTATAGAGCTCAATAATAAAAAAAAAGCATATCCAATGGGAATGAGCTTAATACAGAAGATGGGAAAATGCAGAATCACAAGCAGAATACTCAAGAAGACAGATTCGAGGAAAAAGAAAACCTCGAACAACACTGTTGTGACTCCAATTCATCAACTGCCCCTACTGAAATAAGGAATCAACCTGGCATTCAATTGGTCGTGGACCTATACGACAACAAGGAAGATTGTAACAACTCTAATCAGGAGGATGATATCATAGATAGTCTTCACATAGTTGATCAGTGTTATAGTCAGAAGGAAATGAGAAAAGAGAATCAAGACACTCATAGTCACAATGTAGATCAGCAACAAACTACAAGAAGAGGAAGAAGCGAAACCAGGAAAAATGGCAAAAGTAACATAAATAAGACTCAACCTTATTTGAGAAGGAACCAAAAGGAGGATATCACCCCTAATTTTTCCAATGATTAGTGCCCTTTTTTGAAATATTAGGGGAGTTAGATCCAAAAAAGCCATTCACAGGCTAAAGAAATTGATCAATTGTAACGACCCGGTCCGTCGTTACGTAGAACCTGTATTATAATTGCTGTTATTGACTTGTTATAGATTGGTTATACTATATTTGATGTATTAGAGTTGGTAGGCTTGAAATCGAATGGTTGTAGTGAGAGTTCAGTCCTTTAGCCTTTAAAAATAGCCTTAAAATGGGAAAAATCAACTAAGAGTTGACTTATCGGTAAACAACCTCGGAATGCGGATTTTATGACTCGGATAGCTTCGTTAGGTGATTTGGGACTTAGGAGTGTGTTCAAAAAAAATTTTGTGATGTCCGGTGTAGAATTAGGCTTGAATTGGCGAAAGTTAGTTTTTGGTGATTTCTGATCGGCAGCGGAAAATAGGCTATCGGGGTCGGAATAGAATTCTGACAGTTGGAACAGGTTTGTAATGTCATTTTGGATATGTTTGCAAAATTTCAGTTCAATCGGAGTTGTTTTGGATAGTTTCGACATCATTGGTGGATTTTAGAAATATCAAAGTTCTTAGGCTTGAATCCGATGTAAATTTGGTATTTTGATGTTAGTTTTGGTGTTTTGAGAGTGAAAATAAGTTTGAATGATGTTATGGGATATTTTGGTAAGTTTGGTTGGGGTCCCGAGGGGCTGGGGATTGATTACGGGTGGTTAACGGGCATTTTTGGACTTAGAGAATTGTTGACTTTCTGGTTTTTGTGCAGCAGGGATTTGTGCATCAGGATCGCATGGAAAAGGCTGCGATCGCGTAGGATACTCTGAGGGCCAGGAAAAATTGTGCATCGCGATCGTGTATCCGAGTGCGATCGCGTAGGTTTGGAAGAAGGTGAAGTGCGATCGCGTGAGCTAGGTCGCGATCGCGTAGAGCTAACCTGGCGCGTGGGGGAGCAGAGGTCAGTGGTCATCGTGACCGTGTGATATGGTGTGCGATCGCGTGGAGTAAGGAACCAAGGCATCGCAATTGCGTGAGGGAAAGCCGCGATCGCGGGGAGTAAATCACTGGGCTGTTATAAGATAAACCCTTCGCGACTTAAACCCTTTTTACACCAGTTTTGTACGGACAAAGAGCTTTGGGGGCAATTTTTGAAGAGGAAAATCAGTGTTCTTCATAAAGGTAAGTGTTATGATCATTAAAACTCGTTTATGGGTGATTATAGAACATAATCTCAGCAATTAATTCCTGAAAATCAGTAGAAAAAGGGGGGTTTAGGGCTTGAGATTATGAGACCTTTAGGGGTCGATTTGAGGGGTCAAACGGACTCCGAATTCGATGTTCTTTATATGTACGGACCCGTGAGATGATGAAGAACAGTTTTGTATAAAAATTTCTGAGTTTAGGGACGCGGTCCCAGGAGTCGGGTTTTAACCAATTTCAGATTTTTGAGCTAAATTTGATATCTTTCGATTGGAATTCGTTCCTTAAGCATAAATTGATGATAAAATCTGAACTTGATAGATTTGGAGCCTTCAGAAGTTGATTCGAGAAGCAAACATGTTGAGGAATAGTTCCGGGCTAGTTTTGAGGTAAGTAATGTCTTTAAATCCTGTCCTGAGGGTATGAAACCCCGGAGTATGCACCCTTTCACGGGTTTTGGAATGCAAAGGTTGAAAATTTGGAAATATATTCCTTATGTAGGTGACTATTGAGTTGCTAAACCGATTTTAACCCTATGATTAATTAGTATTATTTTATTATGATATGATTTGGGCTGTAAACCGTGTTTGGGGCCTAGTGCCGATCTATTTTCCCCTTGGGGGTTGTGTTTACTATATTTTCCTCACCGATATGTTATTATTTTACACTCAGTCTTTTCCTGATAAATTGTTTTGACACTCAGAGTATTTTGATACTACTTATTGAAAAATGGGACACTGTTTTGGGTCGAAAACCCGGTATGTTTATGCATCAATGATGATAGATGCATTCGCCATAGTTTTAGCATTACGGCAAACCCGTGTCAAATATATAGCTGATTTGGGCGCTCTAGCCAAAACGAATCCAATTTTGGCTATTACCTTCTCCATTACTATGTTCTCATACGCAGGAATACCCCCGTTAGTCGGATTTTGTAGCAAATTCTATTTGTTCTTATTTATGGCCTAAGGGCAAATTGAGAGTGTCTGGCTGAGTGAGGCTTTCAAGACTATATTGTGAGAGGCTTTCAGGCCTATGTTGTTATAGCGCTTGGGCTGTAGGAGCCTCTCCGGAGTCTGTACACACCCTCAGTGAGCGCAGATACCTATTGAGTGATGATTATTGCCCGTTGGGCTGATACTGAGTGATGATTATTG
Source organism: Nicotiana knightiana (assembly GCA_005239525.1). Taxonomy (NCBI): domain Eukaryota; kingdom Viridiplantae; phylum Streptophyta; class Magnoliopsida; order Solanales; family Solanaceae; genus Nicotiana; species Nicotiana knightiana. The sequence goes on from ML429964.1 coordinate 26,986, forward strand.
CCCGCGGGACTGTTACTGAGTGATTGAGAGAATGCCTGAGGGCAACTGTTACGAGTGTGAACAACTATTTTTTGACCATTCTATACCATTTTGCTATAAATATTAATGTTATATCTGATCTTAATATTTTAAATTTTTATCTTACTCTTAATAGGTTCTATTTAAGAAAATTAAAAACAA
>ML429966.1:2923-33381 GCA_005239525.1 Nicotiana knightiana
AAAAAAAAAAACTAACAAGTGCACCTCATCGTGACTTGTTTCAAGATAAATCCATAAATACTAAAAGCGGTTTAAAAAGTAAAAAGGCTAAATGCACAATAGGTTTAAAATATATAAATAATCAGATAATTTAGGTCAAATATTAATAGTTAAGCGACCGTGCTAGAACCACGGAACTCGGGAATGCCTAACACCTTCTCCCGGGTTAACAGAATTCCTTACTCGGATTTCTGGCGCGCAGACAACTTAAAACAGAGTCTAAATTTCCTCGGTTTGGGATTTTAAAATAAAACGGTGTCCCGGAGCACCGTAAAAATCCGGGTGGCGACTCTGAAAACTAAAATAAATCCTAAATCCGAATAATGTCACTTGAAGTGGGAAAACTCCCCTACTACCCTTGATCAATCGTGAGGGTAGCGAAAAAAGGAGGTGTGACAGCTATGAAAGTACCTGTGCAATAAAATGCACAACAAGTGTAGCATCAGTACAAAAACAACGTGTACTCAGTAAGTCGCCTGCCTAACCTCAGAGGGGTAGTGACGAGAGGTCGAATTAGACATTCACTAGGGTCCAACAATTTAGTTAACATCATAAGATAAACACGATAGGCATGTAAAGGTAGTAAAGCAGCATATATATAAGGCACTGAAATCCAAGTAAAAACTGGAAATAAACAAACGGTTACCACTTTCTCATTATTTTCCAAAATATCTTAAATAAACAATTTCCTCTTTGTTTTCCCTCAAATATCATAAATCCACAATTTCTTCTTTATTTTTCCCCCCAAATATCTTATCACTTAAAAAATCATAAAAAAATTATTTAATAATTTAGCATGCGCATACGGGATAAGGACAACCGGCCTAAGCCATCTAATAATCATCTTTGTGCACTGCCGAGGGTCAAACGGCCCGAACCATAATATTTCTTCCAATCTCGCCGTTGCGTACGGTTTGCTCCCATGAGAGTGGGGGAAATAACACTCCGCTCGCGGAATGTAAATTGTGAAGCGGTCACATGCAGTCATGCACAATCAACAGTCCACCCCGACTATGTCGGAAAAATAAATACTCAAGTAAATGACATATTTCTCTTTTGAAAACCACAAAATAGTATTTAAACCTTCTTTCGAAATTTACTTGCCAAGTTTTTTATAATGTTTAATAACATAACCTTATCCGGAAATACAATTGCCCGCGAAAGAAATCAATTCTCTTTTTAGATGATTAAGAAAATAAACCCTAATCTTCTTTAGTCATATAATTACAATTTCAACTATATTAGCAGTCTAATATTACAGACAGGATCACAGGTACAACAAGTAAGGCATGCTAGTGGGTCCTAGGCTACCCGGACATGGCATAATAGTAGCTACGCACGGACTCCCGTCACCTCGTGCGTACGTAACCCCCGAAGATAATAGCATATACTTAATTAATTCACCTAGGGGGACAATTCCCCCTCACAAAGTTAGAAAGGAGACTTACCTCGCTCCGAAATTCCATAACCGGCTTCCAAGCCCTTCCGACGACTCCAACGGACGCACAACGCCCCAAAACTATCCAAACAACGACAAACCAATGAAAATATACTCTAATATTTGCAACAATTCCAAATTATATAATTTCCCAACCCCGCTTAGTGAAATGACCAAAATGCCCTCGGGCCCACGTGCCCGGAATCCGAAATTTCTCGAAGATATATTCTACCCATAGCCTTACTAACTCAAATATACAATTTACTCAAATATTCATGCTCAATTCATGGCTAAAAATCATAATTTTCATTTTCTAGGTTTCTTTAAGATTCTCCAAATTTCCAATCAATTTCCATGCCTAATCCATGCATATAATCTTGTATTTAACTTAGAAGCATGAAGGAGTTACTTACCATGACATTGCATGAAGAAATCCTCTCTTTGAAGTCTTCCAAGATCACCTAAGCCAAAGAATAAATGAAGAAATGGCCAACAATTCTCGGTTTAAAAACATTCTGCCCAGCCTCGATTCCGCACTGCGGTCCTACCTCCGCACCTGCGGCCTGCTTGGCTCAAGCCCAATTTCGCACCTGCGCCCTTTGTCCGCATCTGCGTCTTTGCAGGTGCGGAAATGCTATCGCACCTGCGCTCCCAGCCAGACCATCTATCCTTCGCACCTGCCGTGCCATAGCCGCACCTGCGGCCAAATCCTCGCATGTGCGGTCACACCAGATGACAACAGCCTCAGCCTTCTTCAAACTCCCAAACTTGATCCGTTAACCACCCGGAATCCACCCGAAGCCCCCGGGACCTCGTCCAATTATACCAACCTGTTCCAAAACATAATGCGGACTTGCTCGAGGCCTCAAATCACATCAAACAACATCAAAACCACGAATCGCACCCAAATCCCAACTTTATGAACTTAGAAATTTCCAACTTCTACATCTGATGCCGAAAGATATCAAATCACATCCGATTGACCCCAAATTTTGCGCACAAGCCATATTCGACATTACGAGCCTGCTCCAACTTCCGAAATCGCATTCCGACCTCGATATCAAAACTTCCACTTCCGGTCGGATTTGTCAAAAACCTTCAAATTTCTATCTTTAGCCAAATGACTTCAAAATTACCTCCGGACATCCGAATTCACTTCCGATCGCTCTCCCAACTCCAGAATCACCATAAAAAGCTATTCCCAGACTCGGAATCCCAAACGGACATCGACATCACTGAAATGCGCTTCAAGCCAAACTTAGGAAACTCCTTCAGAAATGCTGACTTCCACATTATACGCTGAAATGCTCCTGGGTTATCCAAAACCCGATCCGGACATACGCCCAAGTCCGAAATCATCATACGAACCTGCTGGAACCTTCAAATCCTGATTCGGAGGTCGTTTACTCAAAATCCCAATCTTAGTTGATTCTTCCAACTTAAGGCTTCTGAAATGAGAATTTTCTTTCCAAATCAACTCTAAACTTCCCGAAATTCAATTTTGACCACACCTACAAGTCGTAATACCTGAAATGGAGCTACTCACGACTTCAAACTGCTGAACGGCGCGCTAGAGCTCAAAACGACCGATCGGGTCGTTACATTCTCCCCCACATAAATCGACGTTCGTCCTCGATCGTGCCAAGAACTGCTCTGGAGTTATCTGAAATCACTGTTTAACACCTCGAGCACCTTCCCGTGCTACCACAACCCAATTGAGTACATTAGCTTGATCAAATCTGAATATTCCTTCTTTTATCCATATAATAAGCTCAGAATTCATTCAAACACCCGAAATTTTCTGCCAGGCCTACTTCCATCATATAATCACCGTATCAACTACCACACGAGGCACCAGACCACAACTGTGTGCCTTTGCTGAATCGGCACCATACACCGCATATTCCATCATCTGACCACAATGACACTCCCTGAACCTTAATAACCAAAATTTCACGAATCTGGTGCTCCCGATGCACCTCATAACAAATATACATACATCCTGCTATAATGCTGACGATACCACCACAATGGAGGAAACGTGCAGAAATTCATCCCCAACTGCCGAGTTAACAAATCCTTGAATACCTCATCTTGACTAGAATCATCACTTCATTATGAACCTGAATAATGGTATTTTTTCTTTAATATACACTTCACACACTGATCCCATTTCCGATAATCCCGTCTCACCAATATGAATTGCCCAGACAACAAGTCACCCCAAACATGACCAACAACCTCACATGATACCACATTGCGCCAATATGCCATAACTCGAACATGATAAATAAGAAATGACTCAGGAAGGGACTATTCAACTCACGCAACTAATATGAACTTTTCTCAGAAAATAGGAAATAAAACATAAGAAAAATAAATATATATTAACCCTTCTCATCATCACACTGCTGCGGCGTGCAACCCTATCCAAATAACATACCCGTGGTGGCGTGCCACCCGATCCCATCATAAAACTCACATAAGGAAATATACACGGAGCTGAATCGGTCACTATTACACGTTACCGAATATCGGTCACAAGCACGCTAGGTGCATAATACCATTCTGGGGAGACTGATAAGTGCAAAAGCCCAAGCACGACTGAGGTGCGATATATATGTACACTCTGGATCTCAAGAGCTATCCTGCTCACATAACATCATCACTACGCGGAGATCTCAACTCATAAGAAATTATCAAGCCGTTTCACAACTCACACAACACAATCATAAGATCACATGAATTTGACGAAGACGGAACAACATCTATTGTTCTAATACCTTTCCATGAAAAGCGCTCTACTGAAATGAACATGCCTAGATCGTACGGAGCCTATAATCATATCTAAATCCATCCACAAACATCGAGTCTACCTTGCTTGCACCAAACTAGGCTAATAGCTTTACCTGGGTCCACATTAACCCACTTCCTCTCATAATATGCAAGAACAACCATCATAGCCAGGACAAACACCCCACAATCCACAACCAACTGAACTGAACGCCTCTCAGGCATAACTTCTCAAATACACAACATTGCACTTCTTTATACTCAATCCAAATAATTCAATCCATCATGTGACTACATGTCACACTTATACAATCTTTTCGCGGTCATGCTTCCACGACCTTCCACACAAGGCAACAAGACACCTCAAGAACCCATGACCAGGGTACAAATCCTCTTCCACCTAATGTCAATCTCAAGTGACACTGAAGATAACACCAGCTTACTCTGAACTTTCGAATCTCTTTTTCTTGTTCCGAGCTCATGACTTCCTTATTAACACCGAACTGCAATCTCGATTCTTACTCCCAGTTACATACTGCTTACCGCACCCTAACATGCCAATATGAGGTAGCGCAAGAATTTTGTCATAACTGCTGAACCATCAATAGGGTGAACACTTCATCATATAGAAACCTTTTACTTAACTCAATTCAAGAGTATCATCTCAACACACGAGTGAATTCCCAATATCACCGAACATGCAAATCCTTAAGTACTAGTCTATACCACTATAACCCTTCCGGGATCCGCCTATACCTGACAGGCCATAGCACTCAAATGCTCCCACATGGAATCCATTACGACGGCCGACAAGCCCCGCACCCACCGGCACAAAACACATGGATAACTTAATCACATCAAAGGAACTGATCACTGCCGTAAATGTGCCATTTCAACCATGGCTAATCAATCTATTTGCTTTTAATCATCTTCATTTGCCTCAAGAATAATATCAACTTCCTTCAACTCGTAGCAACTCAACCCTCACTCATCCCGAGCGACCTTGATTCATAAGACTATGCCGCCTAAATCCCGCAACCCGTCTCATACCGTCCCGATAATCTTTCTACAATCCGGAGTTTATTTCTCTCACCCCTCCAATACTATCCTGCACGCTGAAACATATCATAGAATATTCCAACCATCTTTCTTTTCTCAGAATTTACTCTACAAAAGCTCAACTCTCGATCATACTGCTGCCTGAAACCCTTAAACGCCGCATTCTTAATTTTTGAACTCACTAGGACCGCTATTGAGAGTCACCCACTCTTACTGGACCCTAATACAATCAACTCCAAGGATCTTCTAGCACATGAACACCCTTTCCCTTGAAGCACGTGACTGAGTCACTATCCCTGACAGCCTAACCCTGGCCCGACAGGGCCCTCTTTTGCACACATTCATCAAATCCCACAGACAATCACCATTTTACTCCTTTCCCTTTAGCTGTAATAACTTGCCACCACGCCGACAATCCGCAACCCCATGATAAGACAATCCTTCAACCCAACTACAGATGGTGGGACTCCCTCACTTAGCCCGAAGCTACTCCTTGCACCACTCTAGACCCTGCCGAGATCCTTTCTCCTTTGTTAACATGATCTTGCTCAACCAATTCGTCCAATACTTCAAAATTCTCTTGCTAGCAGTCCCTAAATACTCAAATTCTCTATCATCATTCACACATTCAACCTCCTACCGAATAGCCACTAGATTCCCTCACAGAGACTTGCCAACCATGCCAACTCTAACCTATTCACAGGATATAACCCACCTGCGGAAATCACCAGCAGACACCTTCTAACGACGTTGAAATACACGTTCTCTGCGACTTCAATACCCCATCCTACGCCCTGCTTCATTTACCAATCTTTACTAGTTCGTCCGCTCCTCATGGACATCCATTAAATGTGCGAAAATTCCAAGCTATGCTGCCGCTCCCTCGCTTTGCGACTGCTCGACTTCCGCTTCTTACACCTGGCCTCCTAGAACTGGAACCACCGCCTAGCCTTAATTCAGGATCCTTCTCTGTAGCTCTCAAACCAGCAGATCACCATGACTTCAAGCTCTCTGAAGATCATCTTTCTCTAGCTGCCTTCATTATCAACACTTAACCGGTACTGAACCACCGCACCTCACGGTCTCTGCCAACCGCATTCTTCAGTACTTCTCCTTAATACTCTGACCCCACGCAACCGAAGAAACCATAGCACCGACAAACTTAACACATTCCATTCGATCAATGACGACGACTTCACATCACAGGTGCATATCGAACCTCACTTGAAGACACCAAGTCTTACTACTTTATCAACCCCAACCGAACCGTTAATAAACCAAATGCCTTTCCTTTGCCGGAACTAAAATACCGAAATCTCGAAATCATACTCTGAGAAGACCTCACTTCGAACCATTCATCACCCCCAACGTACTGGCAAGCATTCTATCATCATTTTGACATCACACGATAACCAATCGCAAGCACCATCACTACTCGAGCATAGCCTTAACGCTCTCAGAGACACAGCTACTGAGCTGAAACAACATATTATTCTTTTGCAGGGCCATAACAAAAGCCCCAACCAATTACACATGTAAATATCTCGAATTACATCTGTAGCACCATTTCAATTCCTCAAATTCCTGATTCATAGCAAGCGCTCGCGACGTGTAAGATTGAGTAGGAATAGACATATGCATAAGCCTCAAATGAATCAAATCGCACAATGAGGAAATAAAGAAGGGAAGTACTCCTAACAGCCCTGTAGCCTCTCGAAGATAGTTACAGACGTCTCCGTACCGATCCGCAAGACTCTACTAGACTTGTTCATGACTCGTGAGACCTACGGGAACCTAGCGCTCTGATACCATGTTGTCACGACCCAAAATTCATAAGATCGTGATGGCGCCGGACATCGTTGTCAGGAAAGCGAATCATTAATTAATCGAAATAATTTCCGGTTTAAACATTTATGAAAAACATTTCCTTGCACTTTATTACATATTAACTAAATAAAAATCGGTTAAGTAAAACAATAGTTTAAATATTACACTTTAGCAAATATATCCCAACATATCCCAGAACCTGGTGTCACAAGTACATGAGCAATTTCTAAGAACTTATACAATCATCACAAAGCCTGTCCCAAATACAAATTGGACAAGGCAATTTAAAATGAAAGTAAGTACAGTACGAGGGAGACTCTGTCAGCTGCAGATCGCCTCCGGATGATGCAGCTCGCCTAAGTCTCTGAATCCTTCACATTGCTATGAAAGTACCTGTGCAATAAAATGCATAGCAAGTGTAGCATGAGTACAAAAATAACGTGTACTCAGTAAGTCGCCCGCCTAACCTAAGAGAGGTAGTGACGAGAGGTCAAATTAGACACTCACTAGGGTCCAAAAATTTATTTAACAACATAAGATGAACACGATAGGCATATAAAGGTAGTAAAGCAGGATATATATAAGGCACTGAAATCCAAGTAAAAACTGAAAATAAACAAACGGTTACCACTTTCTCATTATTTTCCAAAATATCTTAAATAAAAAATTTCCTCTTTGTTTTCCCTCAAATATAATAAATCCACAATTTATTCTTTATTTTCCTCCCAAATATCTTATCACTTCAAAAATCATAAAAAAAAAGTATTTAACAATTTAGCATGCACATACGGGATAAGGACAATCGACCTGAGCCATCATAATAATCATCTCTGTGCACTGCCGAGGGTCGAATGACCCGAACCATAATATTTCTTTCAATCTCGTCGTGGCGTACGACCCGCTCCCATGAGAGTGGGGGAAACTCCGCTCGCGGAATGTAAATTGCGAAGCGGTCACATGCAGCCATGCACACTCAACAGTCCACCCCGACTACGTCGGGAAAATAAATACTCAAGTAAATGACATATTTCTCTTTTGAAAACTACAAAATAGTATTTAAACCCTTTTTCGAAATTTACTTGCCAAGTTTTTTATAATGTTTAATAACATAACCTTATCTGGAAATACAATTGCCGCGAAAGAAATCAATTCTCTTTTTTAGATGATTAAGAAAATAAACTCTAATCTTCTTTAGTCATTCAATTACAATTTCAACTTATATTAGCAGTCTAATATTACAGACAGGATCACAGGTACAACAAGTAAGGCATGCTAGTGGGTCCTAGGCTACCCGGACATGGCATAATAGTAGCTACGCACGGACTCCCGTCACCTCGTGCGTATGTAGCCCCCCGAAGATAATAGCACACACTTAATTAATTCACCTAGGGGGACAATTCCCCCTCACAAAGTTATAAAGGAGACTTACCTCGCTCCGAGATTCCATAACAAGCCTCCAAGCCCTTCCGATGACTCCAAACGGACGCACAACGCCCCAAAACTATCCAAACAACGACAACCCAATGAAAATATACTCTAATATTGCAACAATTCCGAATTATATAATTTAACCAACCCCGCTTAGTGAAATGACCAAAATGCCCTCGAGCCCACGTGCCCGGAATCCAAAATTTCTCGAAGATATATTCTACCTATATCCTTACTAACTCAAATATACAATTTCCTCAAATATTCATGCTCAATTCGTGGCTAAAAATCCAAATTTTCATTTTCCGGGTTTCTTTAAGATTCTCCAAATTTCCAATCAATTTCCATGCCTAATCCATGCATATAATCTTGTATTTAACTTAGAAGCATGAAGGAGTTACTTACCTTGACATTGCATGAAGAAATCTTCTCTTTGAAGCCTCCAAGATCGGCTAAACCAAAGAAGAAATGAAGAAATGACCAACAATTCACGGCTTAAAAACATTCTGCCCAGCCTCGATTCCGCACCTGCGCTCCCGTAGGTGCGACCAATCTCCCGCACCTGCAGCCTCCTTGGCTCCAGCCCAATTTCGCACCCGCGCCTCTGTCTGCATCTGCGTCTTTGCAGGTGCGGAAATGCCATCGCACCTGCGCTCCCAGCCAGACTATCCATCCTTCGCACCTGCGGTGACATAGCCGCACCTGCAGTCAAATCCTCGCAGGTGGGGTCACACCAGATGACAGCAACCTCAGCCTTCTTCAAACTCCCAAACTTGATCCGTTAACCACCCAGAATCCACCCGAGGCCCCCGAGACCCCGTCCAATTATACCAACCTGTTCCAAAACATAGTGGGGACTTGCTCGAGGCCTCAAATCACATCAAACAACATCGAAACCACGAATCACACCCAAATCCCAACTTTATGAACTTAGAGATTTTCAACTTCTGCATCCGATGCCGAAACCTATCAAATCACGTCCGATTGACCCCAAATTTTGTGCAATAGACATATTCGACATTACAGACCTGCTCCAACTTCCAGAATCGCATTCTGACCTCGATATCAAAACTTCCACTTCCGATCGGATTTCTCACAAACCTTCAAATTTCTATCTTTAGCCAAATGACTTCAAAATGACCTCCGGACATCCGAATTCACTTCCGATCGCGCTCCCAACTCCAAAATCACCATACGAAGCTATTCCCAAACTCGAAATCCCAAACAGACATCGACATCACTGAAATGCGCTTCAAGCCAAACTTAGGAAACTCCTTCAAAAATGCTGACTTCCACATTATACGCCGAAATGCTCTCGGGTTATCCAAAACCCTATTCAGACATACGCCCAAGTCCGAAATCATCATACGAACCTGCTGGAACCTTCAAATCCTAATTTGGAGGTCGTTTACTCAAAATCCCAATCTTAGTTGATTCTTCCAACTTAAGGCTTCTGAAATGAGAATTTTCTTTCCAAATCAACTCTAAACTTCCCGAAATTCAATTCCGACCACACCTACAAGTCGTAATACCTGAAATGGAGCTGCTCACGACTTCAAACTGCTGAACGGCGCGCTAGAGCTCAAAACGACCTGTCGGGTCGTTACACCAAGGATCATTTGTTAAGGAGTTCCTGAAATCAGGTAACTTAAAACAACTTTTGATAAACCTATAAGCCTAATTAAATTGACTAAGTAGACCTAATTAGGTAATTAAACTTCTTAATTAACACTAATGAAGAAGCTGAATAATTAACTTTTTCAAAAGTAAATGAAACCATCCTAAATTATTTAATTAACAAAGATTTTAGTTAAACCTAAGTGATCATTTTCATAACCTAAACTAGCCTAATTCAAGTCATCCTAAAGTTCATGATTGATTTACAAATCAAAAAATAATTGACTGAATCAGAAATTAAGTCTCAATGAACAATTCAAATGAACCTAAGCATGCATGGTTATTACAGTTTGGACTTAATTACATGATATAATATCAGGCATTATATGACTACTTCTAAATAGAAAACGTTAGGGAAATAGGACAAAGAAGAGTATGAAATAATTTAAATTGAAATAATTAATTGACGAAAAAATAGAAATTAAACCTAAGCTACATAAATTAGAAATTGAACCAAGGCCAAGTAATTCACATCACCCTAAAACATGCAAGATTAAATATAATGGAAATTAACTAATTAATACATATTAGTAGCTAGTCAATTATTTTGGCATAGAAAACAATCGAGAGAACAGGATAAAGAGACATGTGAAATCCTAATCTAAGGGTCAAAATCAGTGAGTCACAAAATAAAAAATTAAACCTATAACTAAACTTAAAAAAAAGTACCTAACTAAAGGAAATTGAAGTCAGAGACAGTGTATGAACAACCTAAACTAATAGTCAAAAATCAGAAGCTAACCTAAACAAACTAATTTCAAAAACACAAATAGACAAAAAAAATAATGCTAGGGAGGGTACCGGTTAAGCCGGAAGAGGTTGGTCGGAAAAGGTTGACTTGGCCGGACTCCGGTGGGGTTGAAAAATGATTCAAACTTACATGAATCGATTGATCTTGACAAGAGCAATCGACTCAAGTGGTTTTGAGTCAAAAGTGTGCTCGAAATCAACCAGAGTTAGGGTTTAGGTTTTTCAGATTCTTAGATCTGAAATTAACGGAGTTTTGAGAGATTTTTTGGGAAATGGATGAGAGATTGGGGTTGAGGGGAGGAAGGAGGTTGAGGGGAGGAAGGAGATTGTCTGGTAGAATTTTGGGTCAATTTGGAGGTTGTCCGCCGCCGGTAGGCGATTTTCGGTCGAGGACCACGGCAGAGACGATGAGGTTTGAGGGCGGCTAGGGTTTGGAGCTGAGAGAAAGATGAGAGAGTGAAGGGGTGAGTTCTGAGGGGGTAGGGTCGTTTGGAACAATTATATAGGTGGTGGGGGTTGAGTTCCCAGCCGTTGGATCATCAAAGATCAACGACTGAGATTTAATGAAGCAAAAACGGTGCCATTTGGTTAAGGGGTGTTTGGACGGGTTATAGGGTAATTGGGCTGGGGTTTATTTTGGATATTAGGAAGGGATTGGGCTTAGTTTAACTGGCCCAGTCCATTTTAGCCCTTAGAAAAATCACACTAATTATAAACCAATTAATTAATCCTAATTAATTTAACACAATTTCAATTAGTTATAATTTAAATAATGAGTTAATTTTAAAAGTAAAGCCATTAATTAATACCCGTAATTACCAAAAGAATAAATTTTTGTAATTTTTTTCTAATAAAATGATTAAATTATGTAACTAAGTATTAAATTAAATCAATACCTTAATTATGTATGATAATAAAATTTTAACTATTTTTATTACTTTTATAAATTTTAAAAGACAAAATGTGACCATGACTACAAATAATTCCCAAGTAAACACTAAAATGCACAGAGAAATCTAACCACAAATAAAATTAATTTATTTATTAAATTTTGTAGGAGTATTTTAATAGGTGAAAAATTACATGCTCAAAAGAGACAATACGGATCAAAAACTCCTATTTGTATACTTCAGCTGGCTATATTTTAAACAATAGCCCTAAATGTCGCTCCAATTTCTAATTTTTTCCCTTTATTTATTATGTTTATTAATTAATAATTAATTCTCATCACGTAACATGAGCTCCCAACACTCACATGTCTCTTTCTCATTTCAATTTGTTCTTTTTCTTTAAACAATTCCCAGTAGTTTTTTCCTTCTTCTTTTCGTAGATCTCAGATATAAATTTTTAAAAGTTCTCTTCGTTTTTTCTTTTTCTTCTGAGGTTAATAAATGGCCTCAATTTCTTCAAGTCCTCGTACTGTAGAAGAGATCTTCAAAGATTACAACGCTCGTAGAACTGGCATAGTTCGTGCTTTAACTTATGGTACTTCATGCATAAATATAGATACCGATGTTCTTTTTTTAATTAAGTTTCGATCTTTTTTCCCATTTGGTTTGTAATTTGGTATTTTCTTGAATAATTGAGTGTGAATCTTTTTGGTTTTGTTTTCCAGATGTGGATGAATTCTACAATCTGTGTGATCCAGGTAATTTTTTGTTGGATTTATTTTGTCGGTTTCTTGTAGATCGTTGATTTTATGGCTTTTGGTTGTAGTCGTACATGCTCTCAATTTTAATATTTTGAGAATTGGATGTGAAAAAGAAAACTGATAATCTTAGTTTGACTATTTTGTACTAATAAATGAGTTTTCTGTTAGTCTACGAAAGTGTTTATTTCTAAGATTTTTTGTTGATTTAAATAGTTTAGATATGTTTTTGCTTAGAGAAATTATATTTGACATTGTTAACAAGGAGAATTTTGAACAAAATGAAATGAACAGTGACTTTGTTTAAAGAAGAGTTTTAACTGGACCTGTTGCGACTTATTTTAGTTTTTTCCTTTTTCTTAAAAGGTAAGTTTATCTTGTTTGACATTTTTTCTTTTTATGTGTTTTTTTAAAATGTGTCATTGCTTGGGTGTAGAGAAGGAAAATTTGTGTCTGTATGGACATCCAAATGAAACTTGGGAAGTCAACCTTCCTGCCGAGGAAGTACCGCCTGAGCTCCCAGAGCCAGCACTTGGGATAAATTTTGCTCGGGATGGAATGAATCGTAGAGATTGGCTTTCCCTTGTTGCTGTTCACAGTGATTGTTGGTTGCTTTCTGTGTCTTTCTATTTTGGAGCTCGTCTTAACCGAAACGAAAGGTACTCTTTTGGTAGTTATTATAATTGAGATAAATCAGTATTTACATATTTTGAGAACACCTTATGAAAATGTGAGATCCCTCTGCCCTCTTGTTAAGCATAGGGGTATTTTTCGGATCTCTAAATATAGTCTATGCTGAGTTCTTTATCACTAACGGTCACCTTCCTCTCCCTTCCTTTACGTGGTTCCTGCTATCATGTCGAAGTTCATGGAAGAAAAGGAAAAACTTTCTCTTTGTATGTACAGTTGCTAATTGGCTATAATTGAATGTTTTAGTGTTTGAGTGACACAATTTTCAAGGGGGAAACGTCTCAATAAGCCATTGTAAGCATTGGAATCACTAATTATCTTGAAGTCTATTTACTTTTCTGGCTTCGTTGATAGAAATTTGCAAAAATCTCCTTGTACATATCATGGAGCATTTTTTCTTTTTTGATTTTATACATAGGAAAATATTAGGACGAAGATGACTTTATTTTGTTATGACTTCATAGAGAAATCTTGTGAGAGTTTCTGCAGCCAAAGTGTCTTAATTGTGTAATGGGGGTGAAGCTTTAAGAAAGATAACGTTTTATCACTATTAATGAAGCAGCCAGCATACTAAACCAAGGTCTACCGTTGTTCAAATGGTGATCCATCTTATAATTGGTCTAGATTTCTGAGAGAAACATCAAAATCAGAACTTGGTCCGAGGAGTCTATAGTATTTGATAATGGGCACTTAATAGGGAAAGTGAATTTGCAAGATGGATCTTTAATGCTTGTAGCTGATGTAATTAAATAATTAATACATATGCCTTTAGCAACACACTGAAAACGAGTTATCTGAACCATATTTAATCAAGAAACAATGCTAATGCTGTTTTGACCTTTCAGTGAATCCTATAAACTGGAGTACTGTCTAATTCTGCCTATGTTATGCTATGTGTCAAAAAGGCCTGATCATAGTATTTCCTGGCATTTACTGTGCGTTTGCTATGAGGATTCTTTGTACTGGAGAAGCACGGTTATTCTTAGTTATACATTGAAATGTTGGATACGTGTACATTGTTAAGACTGTCATTCAATGGTAACAGTGCTCGGTTTAAGCAAATAAATAGCTTCTCTGTGCTATCAGGTCTTTATTCTGCACCTTCCACTTCATTCAATCTTGAAGTGAGACAAGTTCTATTTGTCCAAAAGATATATTCTTCTTGAGTATATATGGTTGTATATTTTCCTGATAGGGCAGAGGGGATACATTATGTAACAAAAGATATATTCTTCTTGAGTATATGTGGTTGAATATTTTCCTGATAGGGTAGAGGGGATACATTATGTAGGTTGTATATCTTTGTCATGCTTGTCGTGTATGGAGATTGTAACTTTTTTCTTGAAGATTTTAGCGTTCACCAAAACAGCCTTTTGGTAGTTAGGATTGATTACATGTGTCTTCCATGTGCATGTACCGCCCTTTAAAAGTTAGTTCTACAAGTTCTGAAGTCTATCCTTAACTTTCTATATTAAGTACACACATTTATTGCATAACACCTAATTTTATAGATGGCATCCAGAAGATGCAAGAAGTACAAAAGAGAGTATGTAAAAGACAGTCAGCTATGAACAAAAAGAGCTAAGCAAAAGCTAAAGAGCAGACAAAATAAAAAAAGTTAATATGACAATCATTATTAAGGAGCTAAATTGTGCCATATATACAACCATAGAAGACATCTAGCCTTAAGAACCATAGAAGGAGTTTATATCCCATCAAAGCATCTGCGATTCCTTTCTGACCAGACACACCAAAAGAAGCAGGCAGGAACCATCTAACCATCTGCCAGATTTTCCTGATGGACTTATCAACTTTCCAAAGAGACCAGCATTCATACACTTATCAATTTACTGCATAACACTTCTCTATATGCTTTTATCTTCTGTGAGTACAGTCAGATTGTCACCAACTTAAGCTGTGGTATGACGCAATTTCGACCATTGAAGCTTTTCTTTACCGTTTTTTCACGTACTGGGCATAATCGAGAAACTATATTCTGTTGTAAACGTTTGATGTGGTGTATTGCCAGTTCTTAATTTTGTTTGTTCAAATGTCAATCTACTCTTTAATGGTTTTACCCCATGATTTCTGAAAGGCTGACCATTTTATTTAATGTTGGAAATTATTTCTTTGGATGTTAGACATCTGAAGTGGAGGAACATCTATAGTTATGCAACTTAAATATGCAAAAGCTTCGGAATCTGCCCTCTGGGGCTATCTACTTACGCTCCATTGTTCAAGGGTGTCTAGACTTATCTAGCCACCAGATTACCTTGATCTAGATGTAGAAAGTACATTATGCTTTCTGAGTTGATATTTCCTTCTGGTTGCACTTTCTTTAGGGGACAACCTCTTGGCGCTAATAACAAGTCTTAGACACTTTGCTCTATCTAATCTAGATTGCATTTCTAGTAATAATAAACATGCATCTGCATATAAAGAGAAAATTGTTAAGGATATTATCACCTGTTTGCCAAGGCGCTCTCTTTCCTAGAAATCTCATAGTTTACTCTTCTTGGAGGGGAAAAGTTGCACATTGCTCCATCCTTGCTTTGCATTGCATCTAATCCTTTTTTCTCGGGCGTTGCTTTAGATGAAGTTGTTGAATTTCCTTATTTGTAGTCCTATTCACCACTTTCATCACCCCATTATCTTCTTTTCTGGTGGATGTGTGGAGGTTTGGAAGAGGTTAAAAGAATTACGACATAGTCACTCTACCGGCCATTTGTGGACAACCTTCTGATTTGGTCCTTTTTAACTTGTGCCCGGTTAAACTATACTATATGTGTAACTTTTCTGCTGGAAAGTCTTTTGTTATCCTGATTTTCAATATGTGTTGCCAAAGGCGCGCTTAAGCCCTGAAGTGAGGCTCAAAACATGTTGAGCGCCTCCTCACTTAGTAGGCGCTTCAGTGTCATCATCAAAGCTCTAAGACATACTTTTTCTTGCCAATGATCGTAATGCTGAAGAGGCGACACTAAACAAGTGATATTTCACTCTATCATAATTTATTTTTCAATTTTTTTGTCCATATATTGTTATTCATGTTTATGATTATTAGTGTTGGACTACACATAAAAATTTGTTTTTTTTCTCCTTTTGCGCCTTTCTTCAGTAAAAAACACACTTTATTTGCGCTTTGCGCTTAAATCCCCAACGGGAGCTTAGAGTTTTTTTGCGCTTTTCGCCTTTGATAACGCTATTTCGATATTTGTTGGACAGGAAGCGTCTATTCAGCATGATGAATGATCTGCCCACCGTCTTTGAAGTTGTGACAGAAAGAAAGCCTCTAAAAGATAAGCCCAGTGCAGATAGCGGGAGCAGATCACGTGGTAGCATAAAGGTAGGGAAAACATCCAAGTCTTCCCTTTAATTTGTTTTTAGGTCCCCTTAGTATTAGGACTACTAATGCAAAATATCGGTAACACCATGGTACTCTTATATTGAGTTCCTTTAGTTTCTTTCTCAGAGTTTCATGATCTACTATGTATGCGTTTGCTTGCTCTCTCCCTCGTTGCTAAATGCCATTTCCCCCCGTTTTGTGCAGAGATCTAATGATGGTCAGGCTAAAAGCACCCCAAAGCTGGCAGATGAAAAGCTGGCAGATGAAAAGCTGGCAGATGAAAGTTACGAGGAGGATGAAGAAGAACATGGGGAAACACTCTGTGGAAGCTGTGGTGGGAACTACAGCGCTGATGAATTTTGGATTGGCTGCGACATCTGTGAGAAGTGGTACCATGGAAAGTGTGTGAAGATAACACCTGCTAAAGCTGAGAGTATAAAGCAATACAAATGCCCGTCTTGTATGAAGCGGGCAAGACAGTAGTCATCTCATGAATCAGAGGACAGGGGGGCATCAATCCTATTGTTTCGCCATTAACAGAATAGTACAGCAATATTACATTTGTAATGGATATGCTATTGTAATTTTTCTTTTCTTATATATGCTCAGAAAGGGGATGAAGAAGTTTCTCTTCTATCCTTGATCCATGTTCGGATGTTGACCAAATCCCAATATATAGAAAGTTTGTTAATTTACTTTACATGCTCTATCATGTTAAATGTTTCATAGTTATTTGTTAACAAAGAATGTTTGTTGTTACATAGTGCTTTGTTATTTGATGGTTTCATAGTTTGTTAAATAAACTAATGAATAAACAACGACAACGACCCAGTATAATCTCACATGTGGGGTCTGGGGAAATAAACTAATGAATGTTGTTGGATTATGTTGATTACATGCCTTTTTACCTGGTATAATTTCCAAAGAGAAACCTGATTACTTCGATAAGTGGTCTGTTAATTTTTTATTAATGGTGTGCTATTTGGATTCAGTTAACAATATCAACCAAAAGATGAAAATAGATGGAACATATCAAGATTCAGAGTGGTAAATGCTGTCTGAAAAATTGAGAATGAAAGCTGGCTTGTAGTTAGCCTGTTGTATGCCTTATTTTGTCTTATAACTCAATTCTTTAGGCAGGTTTCAGATACTTACAATACAGAAGTGACAATTTTTACTACTCTTGTTAGCTTGTTGCTTATGAGTTTAGTTCTCTTCACCAAATGATATAAAAATCAAGATCTTGTGTATAAGAAGTTGGGAACTCCTTTTAACTTAGCTTGGTTTATTCCGAAAATTAGCAGCATTCTATCTACCCTTTTACATAGAATCCATCAATTTGTTAACATTATCTTGACAACAGCTTTACTTAAAGTCTTCTTTCTTTGTCTATAAGCTTTGGCATAGTTCCTCTTCAATGCCTGGGAAGTTCAAAGAGCTGCTGAGTTCCAATATGGGTTCGAATCGTTCCGATTGTTCATCAAAGGAAAGACTGAAATGGACTCAAGAACTTCATGATCTGTTCGAGAAGGCAGTTACTCAGCTTGGAGGCCCAGAAAGTAAGCATACTTTTATTTACTTAATTATGTGTTCGCCACACTCTCTCACGTGCATACCTTTTTTAATAATGTGTGGCGATGAGACTTGAATCGAGAACCTCTTGCTTGCTCGATATCATAATGAACTATGTGACCATCTCATATGAAAGTTTAAACTGTTTGTAGGAGCATACTTTTATTTGTTTAATTATATGAAACACCTTCTAACACATTGTTTTTACCCATTTTTCATTTTTTTAAAACCTAAATTGGCTTGCAGGAGCAACACCAAAAGGAATTTTGAAGGTTATGGGAATTGAGGGACTGACAATCTTCCATGTTAAAAGCCACCTACAGGTTTTACTTATTTCACTTGTGATGATTTCTTTTCTAATTGCATATCATTTCTATGTTTTGTGCCAAACATCTTTCCACCTCTTTCTGATTATTTATAGTTTCTGATGTCCTAATGCTACTTCCTAGGAATTCATGCATAAGAGGCAAATTCAAGATTTAAGCCTTTTGCGTTCAAGATTTTGATTTCTTGGAAAAATATGCTTTCAAAACTTAATATTTATATAGGAGTACTACTTTTTAGAGGTTTCCGCGCACACATGTATGCATATGTTTTACGCTTAAAAAGATGAATTCATTTGAACTCACTCCCAACACGCTAGGTCCGCCTCTGAGTTCATAACCTTGATCATATATAAATGGTCCTTTGTTTTTGGTCTTTTTCTATGTTTTGCTATCTTTGTACTCTAATCTCTACAAAGGATATTTCTGTTTTCACAAAAGAATCAACTGATCATGTATGCAAGCAAAAGCTCAAATCTTTTCTTTATTATTTTGTTCATTTCTTATTTTCTCTTTCAATCACAACAGAAGTACCGAATGTCAAAATTTGTACGTGAAGATCCCGTTAGTAAGTCTCTTCCCTTTTACAGTTTTAGAATTTCCATTTCCTACATGCAAGTTATGTAATACACTAACTTTGTCTAGTTTTCTGGCTTTTCATTGTCTAATATATAGTTGGCAAGTTTGAACGGAGAAACATATCAGAAATTTTGCCAAACTTCAGCGCCACAGCGTGAGTTACTTCTTCATTCCTTAAACCTTATATAAAGTTCTTCCTCCAACCATTATTTCACTCTTAAAATTGCTCAAAATCTGGTATGAAATGTTAATGGATTTTACTATGTAAACAAATAGTGTAAATAATAACTATACTTTCGGGGGTCGTTTGGTTTGAATACGGCTTATGCCAGGATAAGTTATACTGGTATAAGTTATGTTGGGATTAGTTATGCTGGAATTATTTTTTATCCACTGTTTGGTATGCTGTATTAAATATGACAATTGCATAATTTGTAAAAAGAATGTATAAGTTATACCGGTGCTAATTACCCCACCCTCTATAAGGTATAAGTTATCACGGTGTTAATTTTAATCATGAGATAACTTATACCTGGTTTGCTAACCAAACGAAGTATTAAAGTGGTATTAAATTTTTATACCAGCACTATACCTTCTTATATCTCATGCCAAACGACCCCTCGGTGTATTTTAACCTGTTATAGCTGGTAATATGGCTTATTTTGCAGGTTACTAATATCACTTATTATGAACAATTATCTGCTGTCAAGTTAAACTCAATCTTAATATGTATAGGGGCGCTCAGCTTAATGAAGCACTACAAATGCATATGGAAGCACGACGGCGATTAAGTGATCATCTTGAGGTAAATTTTAATTAGTTTTAAATTAGTGAATTTCATCCCTAGTTAAAAAGTTTTTAAGATCAAATTTCCTATTAAAGGTTCAAAGAAACTTGAAGATGAAACTTGAAGCACAGGGAAGATTTCTAGACGGAATAATGGAAGAACAAAAAGCTCGTGCTTCAGGTTCTAGGCTAAGCTGCAAGTCCTACTCATATTCATTACCATCTCTATGTGACGAACTATCTGAATCAAACGTTAAAGAACTCGAATCTGATTCCGAGGTTGATAGAAACGAGATAAGGTCTGTCGTCGATCCTGAATGTCAAGTACGAAAAAGGACTCGAATCGATGAAGATGTAGTATTGTCTCATCGATATAATAGTACTAATGTTGCATACTCATCACTCACTTCTGGAGCTCAAAATTATCCTTATAATTCACCACATGAATTACCATGGAGTACTCTTGCAACTTACCAGTCACCCCATTTGCCTGCTTTGTATGATTCTCTTATTTAATCAACTTAGTCAAATATGTTCTTGAATTAAAAGAGTATTGGGCATGGCTTAATTAATACATTTGAGTGAAAAAAAGGTGTGTTAGAATAAATGTTGTATTTAAATAAAACCATCTATTGTGTGATACGTTATATAATCTTGATAATTAAGCGCAATCTACATTCTGGGGTTGTTCTTATTCATCGAGAATTGAAGGTGGAGTATATATGCTTTGTACCTCTTATTAAACCCAATTTAATGAAGAATTATGATACTTGCATCTTCTCGTTTGTTTGTGCATATACAATTCTCAGTCTTTCATTTTCCTTTTCTCTAAATTTTTTTGTTCATTTTATCTTTTGTCGTTTGGTTGGAGGGATTAAGAAAATAATCTCGGCTAAAATCTCGCAAAAAATAATACAATGTTAGGTTGGAGTTAAGATTGTTGGATTATATATTACGGCGGAATTAATTTCAGTATCATATTCACGTGTGAATTAAAAAATTAGCACATACGGAGATTATTCGAGTTTCCTCTTGAAGCGTGAACAAAGCAAATAAATCTCCGTCTCCAATTCCAGAGTTGCAAGACCTCAGCAAACTTCCACAGTCTTCTACCGTGTTACCCAAATAATATCCAGAAAGAGAGAATTTTTCTGGTGGGCGAAATTCAAGGAAGAAAACGTGTAGAACCAGTGCAAAAAATGGCCAGCCTATATCTCATATATATAGCCACGTTTTTTAGGTTAAGACCCTTTTTCAAAACTTGTTAGGTTTTCTTCTTCCACTAAGGAAAATTTTCCTTTATTTCCCATTATTTAGGTACACTAGGGAACACATAATTTAATTAATAAGGCTTTCGATTATGAAACTAATTTTGAAAATTTGAAATTAATTTCTACCATAATAAATTACGAATTATTCCACTAAAAATTCGTAATTGCACTCCTTAGTTTAATCTCGAAATTCTTCCAAACCTTATTTAACTCTCCATATTATTATTCAGATACTAATCAATAAAATTTAATTTATTGATTACTTCCTTTAGACTTTCGCTTAACTTATTTCATGCGTCGAATACAAAATCTACCGGCCGGATTTACACATGAAACTTATAAGCTTTCATAAAGGAGTATCATCAATCTCAAAAATCGAGACATGTATTCTATCAACTAATTATTACTTTGCCAATGTATATCATTATTGTCCAATTTACCAGGCTTATTGACTCATGAAAGAATCTCGCCTTTTAATAAATCAAAACAATAAATGACATACACAACTAATAATAATTATATCAGAATTAAGAGTATAAGTACATTGAATGAACGAGAGAAATTATTTTATTAAATTAGTATAAAATACTTATCTCTACTTGATCTGTTCAATAGATACAAAATGTACTAGCACAAGAAGTTGGAATTAGACCATTCCCATAATCAAGATAAATTACTTTTAATCTTGTGCTACAACCATTCTGATGGTTTGTCCAATTCCATCATTAAATTGTGAACATAAACTTTATGACTTATAAGAACCGATTATTTAATCTTCCGTGTATATGCTAAACTCTATACACTAAATCATCTACTATATAAGCAACAGACATACAAACTATACATGATCTATTTAATATAAAACTTTATTGAATTGAATAAGTAAATAAACAATTATTCCATAAAGAATTCTATAACAATACTCATGGTTTATAGTATATCCTAATAATCTCCCACTTAGACTCATAACCATGTATCTAGAATTCTGACACCTATTATGTCTACATGCCTATCAAATGTCTTCTATGGTAAGCTCTTAGTAAACGGGTCCGCCAAGTTGTTCTCTGACGCAATCTTAGTGACCACTACATCCCCTCTCTGCACTATCTCACGAATTAAATGATATTTACGCTCAATGTGCTGTTCTCTTTTACGGCTTCCTGACTCCTTCGAATTTGCAACCGCACCACTATTATCACAATAAAGTGTTATTGGTGCTTGAATCGAGGGAACTACACCCAACTCTCTTAGAAAGTTCCCGACCAAACCGCCTCTTTGGTTGACTCAGAGGCTTCCACATATTCGGTTTCCATGGTGGAATCAGCAACACAAGTTTGCTTGATGCTCCTCCAACTTATGGCTCCACCTCCCAGAGTAAACATATTTATTGAGGTAGACTTTCTAGAATCTCTGTCTGATTGGAAATCCGAATCAGTATACCCAATGTGCACAAGGTCATCCGAATGGTTGATCAGCATGTAATCCCTAGTCCTTTTCAGGTACTTGATTATATGCTTAACCACTGTCCAATGCTCTCTCCCAGTATTATACTGAAATCTGCTAACAACGCCAACGACAAAGCAGATATCAGGTCTAGTGCATAACATAGCATACATCAGACTCGCCACAACAGATGCATAGGGGACCACCTTCATCTTTTCTATCTCTTCATCAGTTTTAGGATACTGATCTTTAGATAGAGAAATTCCATGTCTGAAAGGAAGAAATCCTTTCTTGGAATCATGTATGCTAAACCTGGAGAGTATTTCATCAATATAAATAGCTTGGGATAAACCTAATATCCTTTTCTTGCGATCTCGCAAGAGCTTGATCCCAAGGATATGAGCCGCTTCTCCCAAATCTTTCATATCAAAGTGTGCGGACAACCACTATTTAACTGAAGCCAACATACCCACATTATTTCCTATGAGCAATATGTCATCTACATATAAGATTAAAAATGTCACTTTGTCCCCATCCCACTTTTTGTATACACAAGACTCATTAAGACACTGATCAAAACCAAAAGTTATAATCGCCTTATCAAAATAAGTGTTCCATGCCCTAGATTCCTGTTTCAGTCCATAAATGGACCTTCAAGCTTACACAACATGTGTTCCTTGTCACTTTCCACGAAACCGTCTGGTTGCATCATATAGATGCACTCATCAAGACTTCCACTAAGGAAAGCTATCTTGACATCTTTTGCCAAATCTCATAATCAAAACGAGCAACAATGGATAAGAGAATCCTTATAGACTTAAGCATGGCTACTGGAGAGAAGGTTTCCTCATAATCGATCCCTTCTTTCTGAGTAAACCCTTTCACTACAAGCCTTGCTTTAAAAGTTTGCACTTTTTCGTCTACACCTCTCTTTTTCTTATAGATCCACTTGTATCCAATGGGTTTAACCGCATCAGGTGTAACTACAATATCCCAGACTTAATAAGAGTACATATACCCCATCTCTGATTTCATAGCAGCAACCCACTTATCAGCATCTTTATCCTGTAGTGCTTGGTCGTAATTGACAGGTTCGAAAGTAGGCTCCTCACGGATCCTATCATATGATTCTCCCAAGAGCGTATAATGAACTGGCTGTCTTATTTCTCTCCCACCACGACTTCGCACTACATCAGTTGCAACTACACCATTTTGATTTTGTGGTTGAACCACATAATCATCAGGAACCTGAGTCTCCATGCTATCCACAGGGATATCAACGACTACTTCCTATTGTGCAGTCTGCTCAACGTAACTCCCACTACTTTGTGGTAGTATGAGTTCAGGCACTTGTTCTTGCGGGACATCAAGTCAATTGACATTTCTCCCACTACTAAAATGTAATGGTATGTCAAAATCGACTTCTGGGGTTTGCATCTGGTCATTTTGTTTTTCAGATGACTGAGTTTCCATTCCTTTGCTGAGTTCCTGTAAGCGATTTTACTTCTAGGAACATGGTTCATCAAATAGTCCTCTTCAAGAAACTTGGCATTTGTGCTAACAATTACCTTCTTTTATTTAGGACAATAGAATAAACCACCTTTTGTCCCTTTTTGGATAACCTACAAACACGCATACATCTGTTCTTGCCTCCAATTTATCCGTTTCCCCTTTTAGCACAATTGCCGGACAACCCCAAACTCGAATGTGCCACAGACTAGGCTTGCACCCAGTCCACAATTCTGTAGGGGTCAAAGGTACTGACTTTGAAGGGACTAAATTCAGAACGTAATTTGCTGTTTCTAAGGCATGTCCCCAAAAGGACTAAGGCAAACTGGAATAACTCATCATTGATCTAACCATTTCCATAATAGTCTTATTCTCCTTTCAGCTACACCATTTTGTTGTGGATTTCCAAGTGCAGATAATTGAGATGTAACCCCACATTCTGATCAATAACCAATGAATTCCACAAAGAGGTACTCCCCACCACGATCAGATCGTAGTGTCTTGATATATTTATTCCGTCGCTTTTCAGTCTTAGTCTTAAATTCTTTGAACTTTTCAAAACATTCAGACTTTCGACGCAACAAATAAATATATCCATATTTTGAGTAATCATCTGTAAAATTCACAAAATACTCAAAACCACCTCTTGCTTGGACATTCATTGGACCACACAAATCAGAATGAATTAATTCTACTTTATCACTTGCTCGATTTCCTTTTGAGAGGAAATTTCATTTTGTCATTTTTCCTTCTAAACAAGATTCACAAGTTGGTAGTGCCTCCACTTTCAATGAACTTAAAGGTCCATCCTTGACTAACCTTGAAATTCTGTTTAGATTTATATGACCCAAGCGCAAGTGCCATAAATATGTTTCACTCAATTCAGAAGAACATTTTCTCTTATTTGGTAAATCAACATAATTTCAGTTCTTTAGGTTGTAACGGTTTAGGAATAGAGTCAACAATAAAAAGACCATTAATCAATGTAGTCAAAGCGAGATAACATTTATCATGTGTAATAACACATTTATCAATGTCATGAAAATTAATGTCATAACTATCACTCATAGCACTAGAAATCGAAATTAAATTTCTTCTAACGGAAGATACATATAATGTATCCTTTAAAGCTAAAACCCTACCACTACCAAATGAAATACTAATATTTCCTAATGCTAAAGCTGGGGCTGCCGAACCATATACTTGATAAATATTGATTTCTCCTCTACTTAGCCGCCACGTTACCTGAAACCCCTACAGATAACTGCAAACATGATTAGTGGCTCCCGAATCTACACACCATGACATGGTAGAAAGAGATGCTAAAAGAGTTTCAACGACGAGTAGATTTAAATCACCTGGTTTATTTTTCAGCTTGGCCAGATAAGTTGGAAACTGCTTCTTATGATGCCCAGGCTGCTTGCAGTGATAACACTTGCCCTTAACCTTTTTCTGTGATGAACCAAAAGGTCATCCCGTATATTCTAGCTAATTCTATGTTTCGAGGTCGTGAAAACCTCCTTTTATCTCACCTCGATTTGCCTGCGCAGCCCGGGTGTGTAGCCGGGAAGCCTTTATGTGAAAACAGATAAAAATGATAATTTTGTATTGGAAATTTAAATAAAATTGACTTCAGTCAACGTTTTTGGTAAACGGACCCGGACCTGGACCCGTGATTTGACAGTCCCAAAGGGTCCGTAGGAAAATATGGGACTTGGGCGTATGCCCACCTGTGATATCGGGCCCGTATTATAGTTTCAGAGCCGGTACGGGTTCAATATGATTTATATGTGTTATCTGTGAAATTTGATAAGAAACGGACTTAGTTTGACGTGATTCAGATCTTAAATGCAAAACTTAATGTTTATAGAAGTTTTGAGGAATTTCATGAATTTTTAGTTTAATTCATCGTTTTAGTGTTGTTTTATGTGGTTTGAAACCTCAAGCGAGTCCGTGTTAGGTTATATGACTTGTGTGTGTGGTTGGACGGGGTCCCGGGGGCCTCAGGTACGTTTTGGATGCTCATCGGTTGATATTAGAACTTGGAAGACAGCTGAACCATTGCTGGTTCTGGTGTCTCGCACCTGCGATGGACCTTCCACAGATACGGATACGCAGGTGCGGCGAGGAGCTCACAGGTGCGGACTTGGCCCAATCCCCCAGTCCTCGCAGGTGCGGTTTGTTTTTCGCAGATGCGGAGCCGCAGTTCGTCCATACCACAGGTGCGACCCCAGGCCTTTTAGTGGGTTTTCGCACCTGCGATGGTATTTCTACAGGTGCGGTCCCAGGGGCGCAGGTGCGGATATTGCTGGGCAATTATATCAGATTCGAGGGCTTAAGCCTATTTTCACCATTTCGAATTTTGGAGCTCGGGAAGGGCTATTTTTGAAGACCTTTGCACCTAGGTAACTTGGGTAAGTGATTTCTAACCTACATAGGTCAATTTCCATGATTCCTAACTTAAATCCGGTCCTTAGAATTCTAATTTGGGTGGAAGATTTGGGAAAAATTTGATAAACTTCATAGACCAAATTATTGAGTTTTGATTGGGTTTTTGACCTTCGATTTGAGAGATTTTCATATGTTTAGACTCGTGAGTGAATGAGTGTCCGGAAAATATAATTTTTATTCGATTCCGAGACGTGGGCCCGGGGAACTTTTTGGACGAATTTCCTAATTTCGCGTATTAACTTCGAAATTATTAGTTATTTTGTTTCCTTGAGACGATATTTACACTATGCAATCGAATTGTCTAGACTTGGGCCACCCGGAGTTGGGTACTCGTGGCAAGAGCGTGGTATTGAGTTGATTAGCGCAGTCAAGGTAAGTGTCACGACCCAAAATCCATAAGGTCGTGATGGCGCCAGACATCAATGTCAGGCAAGCCAATTCATTAATTAATTGAAATAACTTCCCGGTTTTAACATTTATGAAAACATTTCCTTTCACTTTATTACATATTAACCAAATAAACATCTGTTAGTTAAAAACAATGGTTTGAATACTACACTTCAGGAAATATATACCAAAACATCCCAGAACCCGGTGTCACAAGTACATGAGCAATTTTTAAGAATTTATACAATCATTACAAAGCCTGTTCGAAATATAAATTTGACAAGGAAATTTAAAATGAAAATAAATACTAAAGGTAAATTCAGAATATTTAAGTGTGGCACTAAGCATGATTATCATAGGATATTTATTAAAATCAGGAATAAAATCAGGCAAAATCATAGCAACTACGACGTAAATATTATGCGCAAGCAATGCCGAGGGTCGAACGGCGCAGACCAACAATAATAAACTGTGCACTGCCGAAGGGTCGAACGACTCGAACCATAGATGCATCTATCTGCCCCGCTCGCGAATCGATCATGCGACGCGGTTATACATACAAATAATAAGGCTAGCCTGCTCGCGAATCATACCTGCGACTCAGGTGCTCATATGTACACATATCCACATAATAAATTCGTATTTTTATCAAGAAAGCAGTTTTTCTCAGGGAAGTGATAAAATTCTTCTTAAAGGAACATGAAATATAGCTTTTAAATCTTTGTTTTGAAACTCATTTGTCAAGTTTAATGATATTCCATAATACAACCCTACCAGGTATACAATTATCCACAGAGGAATCAATTCTCTTTCTAAATGATTAAGAAAATGAATTCTATTCATACCTAGATATTTAATTACGATTTCGATTATATTACCAGTTTAATATTACAGGCAGGATCACAAAATACAACACACAAAGCAAGCTAGTGGGTCCTAGACTACTTGGACAAGGCATAATAGTATCTACGCACGGACTCCCGTCACCTCGTGCGTACGTAGCTCCCGAAAATAATGGAATGTACTTAATAATTCACCTAGGGGGACAATTCCCCCTCACAAAGTTAGAAAGGAGACTTACCTCGCTCCGAGATTCCATAACCGGCCTCCAAGCCCTTTCGATGACTCCAAACGGACGCACAACGCCCCAAAACTATCCAAACAACGACAACCCAATGAACATATACTCTAATATTTGCAACAATTCCAAATTATATAATTTCCCAACCCTGCTTGGTGAAATGACCAAAATGCCCTCGGGGACACGTGCCCAGAATCCGAATTTCTCGAAGATATATTCTACCCATAGCCTTACTAACTCAAATATACAATTTACTCAAATATTCATGCTCAATTCGTGTCTAAAATCCAATTTTCATTTTCTAGGTTTCTTCAATATTCCCCAAATTCCTACCAATTTCCATGCCTAATCCATGCATATAATCTTGTATTTAACTTAGAAGCATGAAGGAGTTACTTACCTTGAAATTGCATGAAGGAATCCTCTCTTTGAAGCCTCCCAAGATCGCCTAAGCCAAAGAAGAAATGAAGAAAATGAACCAAGAATCCTTNTACCTGCACTTCCGCAGGTGTGCCCAAGAGCCTTTCTACTCCATCCGGATCCGCACCTGCGACCCATTGCCCGCATCTGCGCCTTCGCAGGTGCGGAAATTCCATCGTACTTGCGATTCAAGCCAAGCCTGCCCACTCTCGCACCTGCGGCGTCAAAGCCGCACCTGCGGCCAAATCCTCGCAGGTGCGGTCACACCAGATGACAACAACCTCAACATTCTTCAACCTCCCAAACTTGATCCGTTAACCACCCGGAATCCACCCGAGGCCTTCGGGACCCTGTCCAATTATACCAACCTGCTCCAAAACTTAATGCGGACTTGCTCGAGGCCTCAAATCACATCAAACAACATCGAAACCATGAATCGCACCCAAATCCCAACTTTATGAACTTGAAATTCCAAACTTCCACATTCGATGCCGAAGCCTATCAAATCACGTCCGATTGACCTCGAATTTTGCACACAAGTCATATTCAACATTACGGACCTGCTCCAACTTCTGGAATCGCATTCTGACCTCGATATCAAAACTTTATCTCAAAAACCTTCAAATTTCTATCTTTAGCCAAATGACTCCAAAATGAGCTACGGACATCCAAATTCACTTCCGATCGCGCTCCCAACTCCAGAATCACCATATGAAGATATTCCCAGACTCTGAATCCCAAATGGACATCAACATCACTGAAATGCGCTTCAATACCAAATCTATGAAATTCTTCTAAAATTCTAATTTCCGCAATATGCACCGAAACTCTCCTGTGTTATCCAAAAATCCGATCCGGACATACGCCCAAGTCCGAAATCATCATACGAACCTGCAGGAACCTCCAAATCCTGATTCGGAGGTCGTTTACTCAAAATTCCAATCTTAGTTGATTCTTCCAACTTAAGGCTTCTGAAATGAGAATTTTCTTTCCAAATCAACTCTAAACTTCCCGAAATTCAATTCCGACCACGCCACGGGTCATAATACATGAAATGGAGCTGCTCACGACTTCAAACTGCTGAACCATGTGCTAGAGCTCAAAACGACCGGTCGGGTCGTTACATTCTCACCCACTTAAACCGACGTTCATCCTCGAACGTGCCAAGAACTGCTCTGGAGTTATCTGAAATCACTATTTAACATTTCGAGCACCTGCCCACTACAACAACCCAGTTGAGTAAATTAGCTTGATCAAATCTTAAGATTTCTTCGTTTATCCATGTAATAAGCTCATAATTCATTTAAACACCTGAAATTTCTCTGCCAGGCCTAGTTCTAATATATAAACACCGTATCAACTACCACACGACATACCAGAACATGACTACATGCCTTCGCTGAATCAGCACCATGCACCGCATAACTCATCATCTGACCACAATGGCACTCCCTGAATCTTAATAGCCAAAATTTCACGAATTTGGTGCTCCCGATGCACCTCATAACAAATATGCATACACCCTGCTATAATGCTGACGATACCACCATAACAGAGGAAATGTGCAGAAATTCATACCCAACTGCAGAGTTAACAAATCATTGAATGCCTCATCTTGACTAGAATCATCACCTCATTATGAACCTGAATAATGATATTTGTTCTTTAATATACACTTCACATAACCTTATTGCACTAATCCCTGATCTGAAAATCTCGTCTCACCCATTATGAACTGCTCAGACAACAAATCACCCCAAACATGACCAACAACCTCACATGATACCACATCTCGCCAATAGACCATAACTCGAACATGATAATAAGAAACGACTCAGGAAGGAATTATTCAACTCACGCAACTAATATGAATTCTTATCAGAAAATAGGAAGTAAAACACAAGAAAATAAATATAGGAACCTTACTCATCATCACACTGTTGC
>ML429966.1:33524-122092 GCA_005239525.1 Nicotiana knightiana
GCTACAAAACTCAAGCACAACTGAGGTGCGATATATATATATATATATACACACACACATTCTGGATCTCAAGAGCTATCCTGCTCACATAACATCCCCACTATGCGGGACCTCAACACATAGGAAATTATCAAGCTGTTTCACAACTCCCACGACACAATCATAATAACACACGAATTTGACGAAGACGGAACAACATCTGCTGTTCTAATACCTTTCCATGAAAAGCGCTCTACTGAAATGAACATGCCTGGCTCGTACGGAGGCAATAATCATATTTAAATACATCCAAAAACATCGAGTCACCTTGATCGCACCAAACTAAGCTGATAGCTTTTACCTGGGTCCACATTAACCCACTTCCTCTCATAATATGCAAGAACAACCATAATAGCCAGGAAAAACACCCCACAATCCAAAACCATCCATCAAGTGACTACATGTCACACTTATACAATCTTTTCGTGGTCATACTTCCACGACCTTCCACACAAGGCAACAAGACACATCAAGAACCCTTGACCAGGGTACAAAGCCTCTTCCACCGAATATCAATCTCAGGTGACACTGAAGATAACACCAGCTTACTCTGAACTCTTGAATCTCTTTTTCTTTCTCTTCCGAGCTCATGACATCCTTATTAACACCGAATTGCAATCTCGATTCTTAATCCCAGTTACGTACTGCTTCCCGAAACTAACATGCCAATATGAGGTAGCGCAAGAATTCCGTCATAACTGCTGAACCATCAATAGGTTGAGCACTTCATCATATAGAAACCTTTTAATTAACTCAATTCAAGAGTACCATCTCAACACACGAGTGAATTCCTATAATCACCCAATATGCAAATCCTTAAGTAGTAGTCTATACCACCATAACCCTCCCGGGATCCGCCTACACCTGTCAGGCTATAATACTTGAATGCTCCCACATGCAATCCATTACGACGGCCGACAAGCCCCGTACACACCGGCACAACCCACATGCATAACTTAATCACATCGAAGGAACTGATCACTGCCGAAAATGTGCGATTTCAACCATGGATAATCAATCTATTTTCTTTTAATCATCTTCAATTTGCCTCAGGAATAATAGCAACTTACTTCAACTCATAACACTCTCAACCGTCACCCATCCCGAGTGACCTTGATTCACGAGACTATGCTGCCTAAATCCCGCAACCCGTCTCATCCCCTCCTTGTAATCTTTCTACAATCCGGAGTTTATTTCTCTCACTCCTCCAATACTATCTTGCATGCTGAAACATATCATAAAATATTCCAACCATCGTCCTTCTTCTCAGAAGTTACTCTGCAAAAGCTCGATTCTTGATCATACTGCTGCCTGAAACCCTTGAACGCCGCATTCTTGACTTTTGAACTCACTAGGACCGCTATTGAGAGTCACCCACTCTAGCTGGCCCCGAATGCAATCAACTCCAAGGTTCTTCTAGCACATGAACACCCCTTTCAAGGAACCACGTGATCGAGTCACTATCCTGACAACTCACCTATGCCTTAAGCATAAATTCTGAATCTTCCAAAGCCTAACCCTGATCTGACAGGGCTGACTCTTTCACACATTCCTCAAATTCCATGCACAATCGCCATTTTATTCCTTTCCCTTGGCTGAAATAACTTGCCAACACACCGACAATCCGCGACCCTATGAGAAGACAACCCTACAACCCAACTGCAGATGGTGGGACTCCCCCACTTAGCCCGAAGCTACTCCTTGCACCACTCTAGACCCTGCCGAGATCCTTTCTCTCCTCATGTTATATAGTATCATGTCATCCATGACTTATTATACACATTGACATGCGAGCTTAGAGATGTATTTTATACTTGTTATTTTTGTAAAGGAAATGAAACATCTTATTGCTGAAAAGATTTTGGGAAAAATTTTAGTCTTCAAACTTACCTGTATTTCGGCATTTTGGCAAAAAATTTGAGTTCTCACTAAGGTATTTGAAAAACATGTCTATTTTCTAGAACTGTGAGCGAGTTGAGCATGTTACTTCTGAGATACTCTTTTTGATACTTGTATTATGCTGTTGCGAGCTGTTGTAGAATACTGGTATTGGACCCGACCTAGTGTTAGCTCGTCAGTGCTTTCAACCAAAGGTTAAGTTTGTTACTTACTCAGTACATGGGGTCGGTTGTACTAATACTACACTTCTGCACATTGCGTGCAGATGTCGGTTGCTGTTGTTGTTGTGCTCGATGAAT
Source organism: Nicotiana knightiana (assembly GCA_005239525.1). Classification (NCBI taxonomy): domain Eukaryota; kingdom Viridiplantae; phylum Streptophyta; class Magnoliopsida; order Solanales; family Solanaceae; genus Nicotiana; species Nicotiana knightiana. The sequence continues at coordinate 35,762 of ML429966.1, forward strand.
TGCGGGACTTGAAGATGTACCGGCGTCCCTATTGTAGCTGCTTCCTTTGTTCGGGATAGCCTTAGATTATAAAACTATGTTTATGTACTTTTCAAACAGACAATGTATTTATTTCATTGTTGCTTTGTAAATTCTATTCGTAGTAGCTCATGATTTGTACTGCCAGTACTTGGAAAAATGTAATAGATTTAGATAATTTATTTTGGCTAATTGACTTATTAACATTATTGAAACTGGATAGTTATTAGTTGACTTACCTAGCGAATTGTGTTAGGTGTCATCACGACTAGCGGATTTTGGGTTGTGACAGTAAATGTCTTATCATACATTTAAATGGTTCTACATGATATCAAGCAAAATCTTTCTGCTGTCCAAATTAAATGTTCCTTAATTTTTCGAGGAACTATTCTCCTTCTCATATAATCCAGTTTATGAATTCTCAAGTCCCCATACAAGTCATGCACTCATTTACAATGAAATGAACGAACAATTAGTTTTTTTAATTTTTCTGGTACAAACTTTGCATATATAGAATTCCTTTTATAGTCCTTCGCTTCTCATGGAACTTGTATAGTCAATTTTGATAAACTTCTAATTGCTCGCGAAATGCTGGAAGCAAAACTTAATTCTTACACTTCTATTTGTGATCTCACTAGGAATTTCATTGGAAGCATTATTGGTGCTAGGAAATTACCAAATGAAAATGTTTCTTTGCGGCAAATGTGGCTACTGATTATCAAGGTGGGATAGATGACAACAATTAATGGTGGTGGTGGAATTATATTGCTGCAGAAGATGAAACCAGACGTGGTTTGAAGGTTTTATGTATTAATTGACTTGATTTTAGTTTTCTTATGCAGATCACATGTTCTCATTTTATATTTTTTTTATGCAAACGGACTTGTGCGCTCTCTCTCTCCGCTTATATATATAAAAAAAATGTTAGTTTCCTTGGTTTATATTCTTTGTTTGAGAGTCTTTTTCTGGTAAACTATGGCTTCTGAAATTGATTTATTTAATCATCTTGAGAAATTTTTTAGTTCTTTATTTTTATTATTGCTTTATAATTTGTTTATTGTTATTGTATTTATGGTTCATTATGACAAACATTAAACCTACTTTATGAAGTATAAGCGGAAGAAAAGATTATTTTAGCAAAAGAAATTATTATTGATTAAAATTTTGCCTATTATTGCAACATAACATATGAATATACATTAAATTGTATGCGTCAAGTATCAGTTGATCATTATTTTATAATTGAGTAATTAAACATGTTAAAGATGGAGGTAATAAAAAGAAGGGAAAGGAGAAACAATGAGGTTAATTGGATATTGGAAAGATTATGCACGTTCTTTCAATTTAGGTTTCACAAGAATGCCACTATATCTTTATAACTATCAATTTAGCATTTGCATCAAGTGTAGATTTGTTTTCTACTCTTCTTAGTTACATCTACTTGTATTTACTCGAACGCACAATTGGTAATACTTCTATTTTTTTTAAATAGTCACGGCAAGATGTCACATTTTTAAGAATTAGTTTAAATTAATGTGACAAGAATGTTAGTCATACTATCTAGAAAATATAAAACCTATCTTATATTATTACTATTACATTAATTTTCAGAGATAATCACCAGTTTTATTGTTTAGAATTAATATAAATACTATGTTTGAAAATAGTTTACATAACTCGGCACACACTTGCGAGAAACTAGTATACAATTAAAAACACTAGCCAATTTCTTCTTCCTTCCCAACAAAAACCCACAACTTTGTTCTTGGAGGAAATTCAAGTTATTTTTAGAATTTGGATTTCATTTGGCTTTGTAATTCTACCATAAAACCCATGCAACAACATAGTAGAGACTTAAATTCTTTAATAGAGGTGGCACGGGGCTGACCTGGGTCAAATATGGTCAAAAATGGGTTATGTAAAAATAGATAAAATATTCGATTTGTCCATATTTATACATATTAAAAAATAGGTTAATCGATAAAAGGATCCATGATATTTTAAATAGTCATTTCTTACTTCTTGTCCGAATGCATACTACAGTACATTTATGCAAAGGAGGAGATATAGTTACTCTATTTTTTTTAGGTATTTCTTTTAAAGGAAATAGGTAATGTCTCTAAAAGTTGTATCATTCTTTGCTTTGTATTATATAGATGCTTTAATAATGATTTTTAAATTAAATTCATGATCAACATTTATTTAGTCACCTGACAATTAGTTTTTTTTAATTGTGTATTAATATTTACATATCTCTTCAGTGATAATGACGTATTTAATAATTTATTTATACAATTGACATTAATTTTATAGTCAAAGCTGAAAAAGTGCAATTTTTTTGTGTTCTTTAATTTTATGCTGAACACTTGAAATATATGGAGTAGAAGTGTGTCCATGGACTAGTAATATATATAATAACTTATAAGGCTTATTCAGTAACATTATTCTTTGAAATTTAGTGCAGAGCCACTTTAATATATATTTCTTTGATTAGCTCGCATACTCTATGTGGTGTAGAAACTGATCTCTGCCATAAGGCTTCACTTCTCCCCTTCCATACATGATAATTAGTTGATGCCAATACTGCATATGAGAACTCCCTCCTCAATTTTCCTCCCATTTTCCTGGCTACTCTTTTCCATAGGAACTGTCCTTCAAAGTTCGTGATCCTTATCTTTAACCACTAGAGTATTTCAGTGATGCATAACTTGGAGAAGTGACACTCATAGAATAAGTGTTCAACAGATTCTGGTGTATTTCCACATAGTACACATAGGTCATCTGAGCTGATTCCTCTGCGAGCTAGCCTATCCTTTGTGAGCAGTTTCTTCTGCATAGTCAGCCAACAAATGGAGCAATATTTTGGGATATTTTGTTTGTTCCAAACCCATATTCCCCATTGGCATGTGTCCAGGTTCCCCTTCAACCAGGAGTAACCTTTTTGGATTGTATACTTTCCTCTTCCTGATTGCCATCCTCCATGAGTATAACCCCCTGCCAGTTTGTCTTTTATGTGGTATATTTTCTTCCAATACCAGATGTTGTCATGTGGTATATTGTATTGCCACCAATCTATGTTTTAAGTAGATGTGGTTAATCCATTTGACCCATAAAGAGTCAGACTTTTGAGTTATGTCCCATACATACTTCCCTATGGCCGCCTCGTTCCATACCACATAGTCCTTTATCCCAATCCCTCCCTCTTGTTTTTGTTGACAAACAAGGTTCTAGGCCACTAGTAGTACCCTATTTGTTTCCACCTTACCATCCCAAAGATAATTGCGACAAATTACTGTAATACTTTTGAGTACTTCCTTGGGGATAATGAAAATGGATGCGCAATATGTGTGAATATGCATCAACACTGCATTGATCATTTGCACTCTTCCAGCATATGATAAATTTTTTGACCCCCAACTCCTTATTCTGGTAGTTAGTTTGTCTACTAGCACTTGATAATCCATTTTTGATAGTTTCTTAGATGATATTGGAACACCTAAGTACTTGAACGGGATTCTGCCTTTGTTGTATCCTGTTATTTCACACAAATCCTCTATCTCCTGTGCTTCCATGTTCACATGAAATATGTTAGACTTGCATGCATTAGTTGTTAGCACTGAAGAGCTGGAGAATGACTGAATACCTCTCAGCATCGACATCACAAATTGGAACTCAGCTTTTCAAAAAAAAGGAGCACATCATCTGCAAAACATAGATGATTGAGCTGCAGACTTCTACATTTGGTATGATAACCAAATCTCTACTGCAGTGCCACTAGCTTCATTATTCTTGTGAAGTATTCCATACACATTACAAACAATAGCGGGGGTATATGTTCCCCTTGTCTCATGTCTCCTCTTCCCTTTTATGCTCCCATATAACCCTTCATTTATAACCATAATATACTGAGTAGTTGATATGCACTCCATAATCCACCTTATGAACTTCATAGAAAAATTGAGTGCATGTAATATCTCTTCCACAAACCCCATTCTATAGAGTCATAGGCCTTCTCAAGGTCTATTTTAATCAAACAACTCTTGGTTGCTACTTTTCTATTATGTAACCTAACTAGGTCTTGGAAAATCAATATGTTCTGCATGATTGTTCTTCCAGATAAAAAGGCACTCTGATTTTCAGAAATTATATCTGGCAAGATGATTTTAATCTTGTTACAAATCATTTTAGATATGGCCTTATACACTGTGTTGCAAGAGGAAATGGGTCTATAGTTCCCGACTACTTCTGCATGGCTACTCTTAGAAATTATTGTGATTACTGTGTTGTTGATTACCTTTAGCATCTTCCTTGATGTGAAGAACTCTAGCACTACCTCCTTAAGGTCTTTACTGATTATGTTTCATCTATCTTTGAAGAATTTACTACCATATCTATCAGGACCTAGAGTTTTTTCTCCATCAATTTGCCATAATTCTTGCTTGACCTCCTTCTCAGTGAATTCTTCTATTAACATGTTCCTCCGTGCCACTGTCACTACTTGGAATTTTATCACCAGATTGTTGCATACATGTATTCTATTTTTTTAGTAGACCCTAGTAGCTCAGTATAGAAGTCCACAAATTCCCCTACTATCCCTTCCATGTTAGTAATCATATTGTCTTTAGAATCCTTTATTGATAGGATTCTGTTGGTATTCCTTCTAGCCTTCATATAACTGTGAAAGTATCTGTTGTTCTGGTCCCCTTGTTTCAACCATTGTACTTTGCTTTTATGTCTTAAGAACTAGTCACTTGCTTTCTTTAATCTGCTATACTTGTTTGCCAATTCCTGTTCCTTGTCAATGAGACTATTATTGATGGGATTTTGTTGAATTTTCTTTTGACACTCCTCTAGTTCTTCCTTAGCTTGTTCTACTTTCAATTCTATGTCACTAAATTTAGTTCTGTTCAACTGTTTGAGAACTCGCTTCAGCCTATTCAGTTTCCCCACTATCTGATACATTTTGGTTCCTCTGATTTCAGTATTTCAGCTATCTCCCACTTTTTTCTTAAATTCAGTATCCATACTCCACATGTTGAAGTACTTGAATGGCCTATTGATCCTCTGGTTTCCATTCTCCCAATTAATTATGGCTGGACTGTGGTCAAACAATCCCTCAGTCATAGAAGCTAGATGAACCATAGAAGCTAGCAGCTATGATAACCAGTCCAAGTTTACCAATACTCTGTCTCTTTTGCTAAGTACTCTGTCTCCTCCACTTTTCTTGTTGTTCCAGGTATAATAGGCACCAGTTGATTTTTTCTCTTGGAGACAACACATATCATAACATTGCCTGAAGTCCCTTATTTCAGCCACTGTCACTGGACTTCCTATTCTATCTTCCTTTTGCAGGACAATGTTGAAATCACCCATCACACCCCATGGACCTCGAGTGTGGTTGTAGATGTACACTATCTCCTTCTATAGGTTCCTTCTAGGTGCCATATCATTGTAAGCGTATACAATTTTTACACATAATTTCTTTCCAGTTCCTTTATGTCTGACCTCACTATGTATTAGTTGATCAGTGGTTCTTAGTATAAATACATCAAATATCATTGGCTTCCACAATAACCAAATTCTCCCCTTCGGATGTTTTTCTAGATTAGTTGTAAACGACCATCCATCACACAAATTAAGAGAAGCTCTATGAGCTTTGGTTCTCTTAGTCTTAGTTTTCAGGAGACTAAACAAGCCAGCACCACTATTATGCATAAACAGATGAATATCTCTCTGTTTATCTAGCTTGTTGAGTCCCCTAATATTCCAATAATCTATCTTATCCATTAGGTAGGGGATTACCCCCACCCCTCCCATGTCCTGGTCCAACCATACCTAGTTCTCCCTCAGGGAAGGAAGTACTGGTTTTACCTTGTCTTGGATCTTCTACATTCACCCCCTTGTTAAGTGCAGCAAATGCATTCCTTGTAGGGATTGCATTTTCTTCATTTTGTTGTTTCCTTGTCACCTTGTCACTGGATATGTTTTCTCCCCTTTTGTTCCCCTTTGCTTGGTTAGGTTCCTCTTCTGCCTGTTTCTCCTTCTCAATTTGTTTCCTTCTCATTTCTGCTTCTTCCTTGTGAAGCTTCCTGCAGTCTTGCAATTCATGTCCAAAATTCTTACATTTTTGACATAATGCAGGATTCCATTCATAGTACACCTCTTGCTTCACTATTTTCCCCAATTCATTTTCAAACATGACTTGTGTAGGATACTGCTGACTTTTCGACACTTCAACTAGCACCCTTGTAAATTCTAGTCGTTCCTTGTTAGTTATTGCTCTGTCAGCTTTTAGAGGTTTTCTTACCACCCCTGATATTTTGGTTAGAGCATTTTTCCCCTAGTACTTGATATCCAATCCCTTGAGTTTAATCCTCACTGAAATTCTATCTACTTTTTCCTTGTTCATATCTATGTCTGGTTCCCATGGCTTTACCACTACAAGCTTTTTATTGACATCTGGAATCCCTCTTCAATTACTTTGGTTCTGCTTTCAATTGTGTGAAATCGCACTAGAAAAACTTCCCTGTTGACTTGTGCAATCTTTTCAATACACAAGCCTCCCCAAATCCTGCGAAGTAACCATCAATTACAACCAGTGAGGGGTTGGATCCCAGGACATAGCATATCACTGTTGTTTTCCAGTATACAATTTCATCTTTGATATCATCCAGTGTAGTTTTGACATTTTCTCCTGCCAATTCCTCACAATTTAGGTTTAAACCCTCCTCCTACAGTGATGTTCCCACAATTTTACTCCATGAATTTGTTTTAGGGAGAAATTGTGCCTTACTCATCCCACTCGTCTCCGTAATTTCCGCCTCTACCATATCCGCCCAGGATCCACCTTATTTCTCACCGGTTTGAGCCAGATGAGTCGTCCCCGAGACTTGGCTTAACCCTAATAGCGCAATTCCTTGAATCACATTGATGTTTCGCATCTTCTTCGCATAAGCTGACTGTGAAATTCCAGTTCTGCCCGTTTGATTGCTTGAATTTCCTACCCGACGTTGCTGCCCTCCTCCCCCATTCTTCGTTTTCCTTGTCATTTTCAATGTTACATGAGAGGAAAAGTCATTCTAAGAAATATAAGCTTGCCTTTTGTATTTTAATGGTTATATTTCTTATGTTCACTTTTCTTTTCTTTCTAGATGATGAGTTTCTTTTTTTCTTTTTTTTGTCTTTTATAAATGAAAATAACCTAATAAAGGGCATATTGAAAAATTAGCAAGTTACGTGTGGGACCCGAGGATAAGGGAATGTTAGGAAGAAATTGGGAAAATGGAGAACTAATAAATAGTACTCCCTCCGTTCTAATTTATGTGAGCCTGTTTGACTGGGCACACAATTTAAGAAAAAATGAAGACTTTTGGAATTTGTGGTCCTAAACAAGTTAAAAAAGGGTCCAGAGTATTTATTGTAGTTATAAAAACTTCTCATTAAGGGTAGAATTGGAAATTTAAGCTAAATTATTTCTAAATTTGAAAAGGGGTCATTCATTTTGGAACCGACCAAAAAGGAAATAGGATCACATAAACTGGAACGGAGGGAGTAGTAGGCTAGGTGAAATTAGGTATGTTATGTTGTTGACAAAGGTTTCTTCTATTTCTCATCTCATATTATGTATCCTCGACATTCTCATCTTCTTCTTCTAAGTTACTAATTTTCTATCCTTATGTAACGTCCTTCCGTATTTTTGGTTATTAATTGAAAAATCAGTCTTTATCTATGGTTTTGAGTTTTTATATCTGGAGCTTGTTACATTATCTCTATTTTATTGAACATTATTTGTTTAATCTTGGAAAGGTTAAACTTCAACACTGACGATGATAAGACTAGAAGTGATAGATGAGTCTGAACTGTCACATAACATTTTTGTTGTTTTATGCGTATAGGAAAACATTATATCTACCTAAATAATTTTAGTTGTTTAGTAGCTCAAGCTACAACAACAACAACAACAACAACAACAACAACCCAGTAAAATTCTACAGGTGAGGAGTCTGGGGAGGGTAGTGTGTATGCAGACCTTACCGGCCCTTACCTCGATGGAGTAGAGAGACTGTTTATGATAGACGACCCTCGACTCAAGAAGACGAAAAAGACGAAAAGCGACAATGTTAGTACTATCATCAGAATGACTCAATCTCTTGGATAAGAATTATTTCCAATCCAAGAATGGCTTGTACAAAAATAAATTAAAATAATGGTCTTAAACATATACAAGCTTCACAAGACAAAACCAATATATTGTACATTATAATCCTTTTTGTCCTATCAAGCAAAAACAACTCTGAAACTCATTTTCAGTAGCTAATTCAGATGTGTCAATTGCTTCCAACATCATAACCGCCTCCTGCATCTCTGGTTTACTATTAGGGTTTGCATCCCAACATTTCTTCATTATATCATCCAAGGCAGTTGCACAAGAGGTATTTCATGCCTTCGACCTTTGTAATCATCAGGAGAAATTTCAGAAAGGGGAATTTGCTCAGGATATGGCATTGAACAACTGTATATTTCCCACAAACAAATTCCAAAACTATAAACATCACATTTATGATCAGATGGCAAACAAGCAAGAACCTCAGGATACATATATCCCATAGCTCCATTTTGGCCTGTCATATCAGTAGGACAAGAAGCCTCTAGTCTAGAAACTCCAAAGTCTATTATTTTCACTCTTCCTTCCTTGTCAACAAGTAAATTCTCAGTCTTTACATCTCTATGAACAATTTTTTGTGAGTGAAGATAACTCAACCCTTTTTTAACATCTAACGCTAGTGTAATTACAAAATGTAGCTGAAGGAACACGTTAATCTAAACACATTAGATTAGCATGTAAATCGGAAAATGAGAACTTATTTGTTCTTCGTAAAGCGGAAGCGGAAAATGGACGAACCGCGACTGGAATCACTGATCGGTGGTGGTTGTCATGTTATGACGGAGCAACCCCTATATCAATATCTAAACGCTAACTGAAATTGAGAGAGAAGAGCGTAGAATAATTCTCAGAGAGTATGTCTTTATTGTACACAATAAGTGTACTTATATAGAGAATACTAGGGTTACAGTAATTACTAAAATTATTGTGTTTTACCCTAGTGGACTCTAAGAGAACCCCTTATGGGTGGACTCTATTTCCTACATCTCCCATTCACACATAATGAGAGTGCTCATCTAGTCTAAGAAACATATTTTCAAATCATCTCCTCAATTATTCATATAAGGAAGTAGACCGTGTGACCAACGCACTGTGAGAGCTAAGTGCTATACATCTGTTAGGAGTATATATCCTCTCATCGAGTGCGAACCTGCAAGTAGATCATAAAGTGTGCAGTACCCTTGATCATATGGTATGTCTTTATCACATGGTATGAAACACGTGCTACAACATTTTCTCTTTTTTCTCAAGGAGCGTATGACTTTATCTCATAAAGAATATTGTACAGATGATAATTAGACACCATAAGTATCTAAATTTGAGTTCTTTAATCTACAATATCATTTTTAACTCACATTTGGATCACAAAGTAGACTAGGTGAACATTTTTCACCCTCATGACCTTATGTCATTGTTTAAGCGACGCGAATAGCTCTCAAATTATCCTTATGATAATTTTGCTTAAAATCATGTCTCATCTCCTCACATCACTAAGATAAGGAGGTGGTTGCCTATGTGAGAAGTCCAACCTCTTGTCTATCCGACATACTTATATAAAAAAAAAGAATGCACATAACATTCAATAATAAAAATATGTATGTATGTAAATCAACTTTATTGATAATCAAAGAACACCAGTTTTGTGAAGACGAAAAAATAAATAACAAAATAAAGTATCTCAGAGTCTACACAAGCCTTGGGACCTAGTGTGTCTCACAAATGCATCTCTAGACAAAGGCTTGGTCAATGAATCTGCTAACATATCTTTTGTAGACACATACTTCACATTCACTACCTTGCTTCTAACCATGTCACTCACATAGTTATACTTGATATATATATGTTTGGTTTTACAATGAAACTTAGGGTCCTTGGCGGAGGAAATTGCACCATCATTATCATAGTAGACTAATACTGGTTCAGTATTTTCAGCGATATCCAATAAGTGCTCCAAGAACCTTTTCAACCAAACAACTTCTTGTGTTGTTGATGCGAGAGCCATGTATTCGACTTCCATCGTAGATAGTGATACACATGATTGTTTCTTACTACTCCATGATATGGCCCCATCACTGAGTAAGAAAACATATCCTGAGGTAGATTTCCTCTCGTCTAGATCTCTTCCATGGCTAGCATCACTGTATCCAACTAATCGCAGATCCTTGACTCCTTGATAACAAAGGGCATAATCAGCAGTTCCCTTCAGATATCTCATAATTCTCTTTACTGCTTGCTAATGTGCTAAACCTGGGTCAGTTTAATATCTACTTATCAAGACAACTGCTTGACAGATATCAAGTTTGGTGCACACCATAACATACATTAGACTTCCGACTACGCTCCTATAAAAAACTCAGATCATTTTTCTGTCTCTTCAGGAGTCTTAAGATATATCTAACTTCCCAAGGTATGGCCTTTAATGATAGGAGTTTCAAATGGGCTACTATTTTGCATATCGAATTAATCAAGAACTGTTCTAATCAAGGTAAAACCATTGGATACAACAACATTCTAAAAGCGTATATACCACTACCTTGAAGATTGTTTGAAGCCATAAATAGACTTCAAAAGTCTACAAACCTTTTGTCCGTGGCCCTTTTCAATGAAACACTCATGTTGTTCTATATAGATTTTTTCATCTAGTTCTCCATTGAGAAAGGCAGTCTTTACATCCATCTGATGTAATTCAAGATCCAACCTTGCAACAATAGCTAGAACCAGGCGAATAGAGGTAAATCGTCAGGCAAGAAAGTCCCTTTGTAGTCTATCACCAGTCGAGCCTTATATCTCTCAACTGTTCCATCAGCCTTGAGCTTAATTTTGAGAACCCATTCGCTCCCAATTGCTTTGTGTCATTCAGGGAGGTCAACTATTCCCAAGCTTTGTTGACTCTCATAGATTCCAATTCATTTTCCATTGCTTTTTGTCCATTTATTATTAGAAGGGAATGAGAGCCTCTTTTACATTTAGGCTCGTTGTAGGAGCATCATAAATAATTCTCTACCTTCAATATCAAATTGTCAGCGGGGAATCATTTTACTAAAACCACGTCTTATTTGTGATTCATCATTGTTCCCATTTGGATCAATGTTGCTCCCACTGGGATCAAGATCATTCATCCTGCTCCCACATGGAACAAGATCTGTGACCATCTCGCTCCCACTTGGAACAAGATCCATTTGGTCACTTCCACTAAACGTGGAAGGATTACTTTCATTCGCATCTGATGATGAAGGAAGTCTTTGATGAGAAACTAATTCATCATTTACTAAAATTCTCCCACTCGAATGAATTGATACTTGTACTTCTTGATCCATTATCTCAAATAAGGTTAGGCCTTGACCTACCTCTCCCTTCTTAGGGAACTCATCCTCTAAAAATGTGACATCTCGTGATTCAAACTCAGTTACACTCCCACTCTCTTGCTGACCTATAAACACATAACCCATCAGAGGAATCATGTTGTGAGAGGAATCATGTGTATAGGCAGTACAACCCCAAGGTGTCACAACCCGAAATTCTCATCGTCGGGACCGTGATGGCGCCTAACTTTTCACTTGCTAGGCAAGCCAACGTTAGAGGATTTTAATGTCAATTATAACCAAATTTAGTAACAAGATCAATTAAGCACAATAAAAACTAAAATGAAATTGCGGAATAACATAAAATCCATAATATCTGATACATTTAGGATCTGGAGTCACAACTCACGAGCTACTATGATTTACTAAAAACAAAGTCTGAAAAGGAAATACATTATTCTGAAGTAAAGGAACAATAATGATAAAACTAGGAAGAGACTCCAGGGTCTGCAGATGCCAGCAGATCTACCTTGGGTCTCCTGGCAGCAAATCCTGCAGCTAATCTCTCGATCAGTTAGGGCTGGTACCAAAATCTGCACAAGAAGTGCATAGCGTAGTATGGGTACAACCAACCCAATGTACTCGTAAGTGTCAAGCCTAAGACAAGACACCCGCATATCAAACCTGTGCAGATAACAGTATATGTATAAGAAATACAACAATAACAGCTAAAACATGTACTACTGGGGGGGGGCATGCTAACGGGGAAACAAGATATAAGAGCTACTGCAAATATGATAACCAGAATAGTCGATATGCCTTTAATCATTAAAATCAATTAAACACAATAAAAGAAGTTGCATGGCATCACCCTTCATGATTTTACTCTCAACCTCACCATATAAATCAATAGAAATACTATGGCATCACCCTTCGTACATTACACTCACAATATGGCACGTCATCACTCTTCGTGCATTAACACTCACAATATGGCATGACAACACCCTTCGTGCATTAACACTCACAATATGGCACGACACCACCCTTCATGCATTAACACTCTCCCTCACCAAAAACAATGAACAATATAGGGCAGAGAGATGAAATTCAACAATAACAAGCTTTACCTCAACAATGGTTCCATAATACCAATCTCAACTTTAGATTCAATTCTCAAATTTTCACCCAAAAGTTCGTAAACACAATAAGACTATCAATTTAGCAAGTCACTAGTATAAGCATGGATAGCGACTCAAAGTAAGTAATAAACTAGATAGAACAAGCCCACCCACATGCTATAACCCGACGAACAACACATAAGTACTCGTCATCTCACATATACGTTGTACCCATGTCACGACCCGTTTTGCCCTCCGAAAGGTATCGTGACGGCACCTAGTCGCTACGACTAGGTAAGCCTAATATTTGCGAAAAATAATAGAATCAATAAAATAAAGACAGAAAATAACTCAAGTAGATATAACATAGCTGCTCAGCATGTACACTTTCACTTCCCAAAACCAGGAATGTCACGATAGTCACAAGCTCTATACTAAATGTAGCTCTATAAAATGAAATAGTGGAACAATAAATAAGTCCTCTATGCCTATACTAGAGTAGAAGGGGACTCGTGGGATTCTGCGGACGCGGCAGAATTACCTCGCGGTCTCCTGACAGCTTCTAGAACGACTCTAGCCACGATATTGGGTGCTGGTACCTGGATCTTTACATGGGGAAAACATGCGCAGGAAAGGGCGTGAGTACTCCACATTCGGTACTCCGTAAGTTCCAAGCCTAACCCCAGTCAAGTAGTGACAAGGTCAGGTTGAGACTCTACTGAATTTTTAAAACAAGTCAGTATAAGTTTTAAAAGAGTGAAATATAGATAAGCAATGATAAACTGGATTAATGGAAACTGGAAGAATTTATAACAGACAGAGAGCCCTCGGCTCAGCACATCATATATCTCAACAGCAAATGTGCAATGCAGTACAAGGGGAAAGCTCCCGGATCTCAGTACGTAGTCCCAATTTAAATATGATATGCAGTACAGGGGGAAAGCTTCCGGATCTCCGTCCGTAGTCCCAATTTAAATATGCATTTCAGTATAGGGGAAAGCTCTCGGATCTCGGTCCGTAGTCCCAATTTAAATATGAAATGCAATACAGGGGGAAAGCTCCCGGATCTCGGTCCGTAGTCCTAATTTAAATATGCAAAGAAGAAGTATGTCGGATACGGCTTAATTAAATAGTCCAGGAAAAAACAGGCAAGAATAGAGTAAAGCTACCTAAGCATTGTGCAACTAGTAGCAAATAATAGGAAATCAAGTAAGGACAGGTAGGCATGCTTACTCTTAAGCTAACTACTCAGTTAAGATAGGAAACAATAATATAGGAATCAAAATGAGTGATTTCGTGGAAGTAAAAATGGAATTTTAGCAACAATGACCCGTGTACGCACTCATCACCTCACGTACACGGCGTCCAAGTAAGAAAATCAGTATAAAAATGCCTAAGGGGAAGACCCCAACACAGAATTAGGCAAGCCACTTACCTTGACTGCGCTAATCAACTCAATACCATGCTCTTGCCACGAGTATCCAACTATTGGTGGGCCAAAACTATTCAAATCGATTGCATAATGTAAATATCACTTCAAGGGAACAAAATAGCTAATTATTTAGGAAATTCACCCAAAAAGTCCCCCGGGCCCACGTCTCGGAATCGGGTAAAATTTATATTTCCCAAACACCCATTTGCTCATGAACCCACTCGAATAAGAATCAACAAAATCCGACATCTAAATCTCCCTAAATCCTCAGATTTCTACTTGGGGAAGTTTCATCCCAATTTCATGGTTTTTCATCCAATTTCATTGATTAGATTGAGGAAATTGATAGATATTATTGATATACAAATGGATTAAGGTTAGAAAATGTTCCCTATGATTCTCCTCTTCCAATCCCACTGAAAATTGCCAAGTCCCAGACTCAAAATCGATTTTTGGATTTATGAATTTCAAACCCTCGGATTTTGGTATAACCAGCCCAAATATTTCGCACCTACGACACTGGGATTGCACCTGCGGTACCGCACCTGCGGTACCGCACCTGCGGTGGCTGGGTCACGAGTGCGGCTCCGCACCTGCGGATACTCTTGCGCACCTGCGAGTTGGGTCAGCCTAAGCTACGTCCACACCTGCGTGCACCCCTTCGCACCTGCGTGTCCGCACCTGCGGAAATACCATCGCAGGTGCGATACACCAGAACCAGAATGGTTCAACTGCTCTTAAAGTCCCCAATTCACCCCGTTGGGCTTCCAAAACAACCCTGAGGCCCCCGGGACCTCAACCAAACCTACCGACTGACCCTACTACCTTGTTCAAACTTGGTCGAGCCTTAAAAACACATCTCATAACATCAAAATCATCAATTATGCATAGATTCAAGCCTAAGAACTTATGAAATTTCTGGAATTCACATCTGATTCCGAAACACGTCAAAACTCATCCGAATGACCTCAAATTTTGCACACAGGTCACAATTGGCATTACGGACCTACTATCGCTTTCGGAATTCCTTTCCGAGTCCGATATCAAAATTTCACCTGTCGGCCGAAATCGCCAAAATTTCTAGCTTTCGCTAATTCAAGCCTAAATCTACAACCGACCTCGAAAACACATTCCGAACATGCTCCTAACCCCGAAATCACTCAACAGAGCTAACGGAGTCGACGAAATTCCATTCTGGATCGGTCTTCACATAGCTCTAGCTACGACCCGATTTCTAAAGCTAAATTCCACATTTATGGATGCGTCCAAAATCACTCCGGATTTCATCACTCAACGCTCCGACAAGTTCCAATAACATAAATAGACATGGGAGAAGCGGTTATTAGGGGATCAGAGCAATAACTGTAAAAACAACCGGTCGGGTCGTTACATCCTTCAATCGTTCGTCCTCGAACGAGTAAAGACAGATACCTGAAGCTGTGAAAAGATGAGGGTACTGACTCCACATATCCTGCTCGGTCTCCCAAGTCGCCTCCTCGACTGGCTGGCCCCTCAACTGAACCTTAATTGAGGAAATATTCTTCGATCTGAGCTTTTTGACCTACCTGTCCAATATAGCCATAGGCTCCTCAACATATGATAGATGCTTGTCTAACTGGACTGAGCTAAAATCCAAAACATGAGTCGGGTCACCGTGATACTTCCGGAGCATGGAGACGTGGAACACCGGATGAACCCCTGCCAGGCTGGGAGGCAAGGCTAGCTCATAAGCAACCTCCCAACACGTCGCAATACCTCAAAAGGGCCAATAAATCTCGGACTCAGCTTGCCCTTCTTCCCAAACCTCATGACGCCCTTCATAGGCGATACCCGAAGCAAAACCCGATCACTAGCAATAAATGCCAAGTCACGAACCTTCAGGTCCGCATAGCTCTTCTTCCTGGACTGAGCTGTGCGAAGTCTCTCCTGAATCACCTTCACCTTGTCCAGGGCATCCTGGACCAAGTCTATACCCAACAATCGGGCCTCGCCCGACTCAAACCATCCCACGGGAGACCTGCACCTTCTACGATACAAAACCTCATACGGTGCCATCTGAATGCTGGACTGGTAGTTGTTGTTATAAGCAAACTCTGCACTAGGCAAGTATCGATCCCATGACCCTCCAAAATCTATCACATAGGCATGGAGCATATCCTCAAGAATCTGAATCGTGCGCTCAGACTGCCTGTTTGTCTGAGGGTGAAAAGTTATACTCAACTCTACCCTGGTGACTAACTCCTGTTGGACGGCTCTCCAGAACCGTGAAGTGAATTGTGTACCTCTGTCTGAAATGATAGATACTGGGATACCGTGGAGGCGAACAATCTCTCTGATATAAATCCCAGCCAACCTCTTAGATGAATATGTAGTCAGCACTGGAATGAAATAGCATCATGCTTCCTCATAGTATCATCACCCAAATAGCATCATGCTTCCTCATAGTCCGAGGAAGTCCAACCACAAAGTCCATGGTGATCCGCTCCCACTTCCACTCTAGAAGCTCAATCCGCTGAAGTAACCCTCCCGGTCTCTGATGCTCACATTTGACTTGCTGACAATTGAGACAATTGGCTACAAACTCCACTATATCCTTCTTCATCCTTCGCCACCAATAGTGTTGTCTCAGATCCTGGTACATCTTCACGGTACCCGGATGGATGGAATACCGCGAACTATGGGCCTCCTCAAGAATCAACTCTCGAAGCCCATCCACGTTGGTCACACAAATACGGCCCTGCATCCTCATAACCTCGTCATTACCTATGGTCACATCCCTGGCAACACCCCGCCGGACTCTATCCTGAAGAACCAAAAGGTGGGGATCATCATACTGGCGCTCTCTGATACAGTCATAAGTGGAAGATCGAGCAATCACACAAGCTAATACTCGGCAAGGCTCAGAAAGATTCAATCTCACGAATTGGCTGGCTAAGGATTGAACATCTAAGGCTAGAGGCCTCTCAGCTGCATGAAGGTATGCCAAACTCCCCAAACTCTCCGCCCGATGACTCAAGGTCGTCCACCACATTGGCCTTCCCCGGGTGATGTAATATAGTGATTTCATAGTCCTTTAGCAACTCCAACCACCTACGCTAGATCCTTCTGCCTGAATATGTGCTGCAAACTCCAATGATCCATGAATATCTCACAAGGAACACCATCTAAATAATGACGCCATATCTTCAAGGCGTGAACAATCGCTGCCAACTCGAGATCATGGATAGGGTAGTTTTTCTCATGAACATTCAACTTCCTGGACGCGTAGGAAATAACCCTACCATCTTGCATCAACACCGCTCCCAGGCCAATCCTCGCAGCATCAAAATAGACTGTATAAGACCCAGAATCGGTAGGCAATACCAACACAGGAGCTGTAGTCAGGGCTATCTTGAGCTTCTAAAATCTCTCCTCACACTCCTCAGTCCATATAAAAGGTGCACCATTCTGGGTCAGTCTGGTCATAGGCGCTGAAATGGATGAAAATCCCTCCACAAAACAACGATAATACCCAGCCAAACCGAGGAAATTGTGGATCTCAGTAGCTGAGGACGGTCTGGGCCAACTCTGTACCGCCTCCACCTTCTTCGGATCTACCTTAATCCCATCCAAAGACACCACATGGCCTAGGAATGGCACAGAATCAAGCCAACATTCAAACTTAGAAAACTTGGCATACAACTTCGTCTCCCTCAATGTCTGAAGCACGGTCACCAAGTGTTGCTCATGGTCCTCCTGCGACCGAGAATATACCAGAATGTCATCAATGAACACAATGACGAAAGTATCAAGATAGGGCCGAAATATGTTGTGCATCAGGTGCATGAAGGATGCTGGGGCATTGGTCAGCCCAAATGACATAACAAGGAACTCATAGTGGCCGTATTTGGTCCTGAAGGCAGTCTTCGGGATATCTGGCTACCGAATCTTCAATTGATGATAATCCGAACGCAGATCAATCTTGGATAACACCCTAGCACCCTGTAACTGGTCAAATATATCATCAATGTGAGGCAATGGGTGCTTGTTCTTCACTTTCACCTTATTCAGCTGCCGGTGGTCAATGCACATACTCATCGAGCCATCCTTTTTCTTCACAAATAACACTGGAGCACCCCAAGGTGATACACTAGGCCTAATGAATCCCTTTTCAAGCAACTCCTATGACTACTCCTTCAACTCAGGAGGATCCATTCCATAAGGAGGAATGGAATTGGGCTGAGTGCCCGGCAATAAGTCAATGTCGAAATCAATGTCTCTATCGGGTGGCATACCTGGAAGATCAGTTGGAAATACATTAGGATAGTCCCTGACAACTGGAACTGACTCAACTATAGGGGTCTCAACACTAACATCTCTCATATAAGCCAAATATGCATCACACCCCTTTTCAACCATCCGCTAAGCCTTAAGAAAGAAATGACTCGGCGGGGAGTATACTCTAAGGAACCTCTCCACTCGAACCTTGGTAAGCCTGGCATAGCCAGTGTTATGGTCTTGGCGTGACAATCAATAATAGCATAGTAGGGATATATCCAGTCCATACCGAATATAACATCGAAATCTACCATACTGAGTAGTAATAAATCAGCTCTGGTCTCAAAACCACTGATAGAAATCAAACATGATTGATAAACGCAGTCCACAACAAGAGAATCTCCCACCGGAGTAGAAACATAAACAGGGAAACTCAAAGAATCCCGAGATATCCCCAGATATGAAGCAAAATAAGAAGACACATACGAATATATGGAGCTTGGGCCAAATAATACCGATGCATTCCTATGACAAACGGGAACAATACCTGTAATGACTACATCTGAAGCAATGGCCTCGGACTGGGCCGGAAGAGCATAGTACCTGGCCTGGCCTCCCCCTTTAGGGTGACCTCGAACTCCCCGGCCTCCAACTCGAGCTGCCTGAGGTGGTGGGGTAGCAGCTAGGGCTGGAAGGATAGCTGGGGGACCTGGTGGAAGACGTGGGTCCTGATAAGTCTGAGGTGGTGCACCCTGATAAGTCTGAGGTGGTGCGCCCCTCCTCGCTCTGGAGAAATCTCTGATCATATGACGAGGGTCACGATACTCAAAGCAAACCCTCAGAGGATGTGGCGGCCGCTGCTGACTTTGAACTGGCCTGCTGGGCTGGCCAGTGATAACACCTCGAGCAGGAGGCACCTAAGATACTGGTGGTGCATAATAAGGCTCCTGAGGTCTAGGATGAGCTAGAATACCACTGGCTGCTGGGAGAGCTGAATGAACGGGGCGACTCACAAAGCCCTTACCATAGCTGTTGTTGGTGCACAGGCTCCTGAAAAATGACCAGTCTCTCAAGACCTCTTGTCCTCTCTCTCCTCCCTATCCCGGGCTAACATAGTCTCAATCCTCCGGGAAATACTCACGGCCTGCTAGTAAGTAATATCAGTCTCTAGCTCTCTGGCCATGCTGGTCCGGATACTGGGGTGGAGTCCCTCAATAAAGTGTCGAACCCTCTCTCTGACATGACAACCAAAGCTGGTGCATGGCGAGCCAAATCGTTATAACGGACTGCATACTCTAACACAGTCATGGTACCCTGGAGTAGCTACTCAAACTCCATACGCCAAGCATCCCTGAAGCTTTGAGGGACAAACTCAAGTAAGAACATCTTGGAGAACTGAGCCCAAGTAAGTGAATCTGCCTCGTCCGGGCTACTAAGCTCAAAAGCACGCCACCACTGATAAGCTGCTCCCCTCAGCTGGAAAGCAGTGAAAGAAACACCAATCGTCTCCACAATACCCATAGTGCGGAGAATGCGATGACACCCCTCAAGAAAACCCAGGGCATCATCCGAAGCTAGTACTTCTTGTACCTCTCAAGTCGGAGCTGCTCTGCCTCAGGAACAGCTATCCTAGTCTCACGCTGAGCTGGAGCTGCTAGGGGCATAGGAATATACTCTGGAACCTGCCCAATATGAACCCTCTGCTTAGGAGTACGGGCTGCGTGAGTCAGTGTCCCTCCTCCAGCCTGGGATGTAGCTGGAGCTATCAGGAGTAGTCCCGCCTGAGACAGAGTACTGAAGGCACTCAAGAATTGAGCCAATGTCTACTGGAGTTCTGGAGTAACAGTAGGGACCTCCTGTGCCCCTCTAGCTGGAGCTGCTGGGGGCTCCTCCGCCTCTGCTCTAGCCGGTGCTTGGGCTGCACCGCGTGCTTGTCCTCTGCCCCGGCCCCCACCTCTGGTGGCTTTAACTGGGGGATCAGGTGCCTAGTCATCAGTACGTCCGGTACGGGTACGAACTATCTGCAAGCAAGAATAGAATAGAGTTTAAGAATTTGATGATAGTAACTAGCACGATAAGGAATTCCAAAGAATTTGATTATTCTTAATAGTTACATAGCCTTTCGAAGATAGATACGGGCGTCTCCGCATCGATCAGTGAGACTCTAATAAACTGGCTTGTGACTTGTGAATCCTATGAACCTAGACGCTCTGATACCAACTTGTCACGACCCGTTTTTCCCTCCGAAGGTATCGTGACAGCACCTAGTATCTACGACTAGGTAAGCCTAATATTTGCGAAAAATAATAGAATCAATAAAATAAAGACAGAAAATAACTCAAGTAGATATAACATAGATGCTCAACATGTAAACTTTCACTTCCCAAAACCCGGAATGTCACGATAGTCACAAGATATGTACTAAATGTAGCTCTATACAATAAAATAGTGGAACAATACATAAGTCCTCTATGCCTATACTAGAGTAGAAGGGGGCTCGTGGGATTCTGCAGACGCGGCTGAATTACCTTGCGGTCTCCTGGAAGCTGCTAGAACGACTCCTAGCCATGATAATGGGTGATGGTACCTGCATCTGCACATGGGGAAAACATGCGTAGGAAAGGGCGTGAGTACTCCACATTCAGTACTTCGTAAGTGCCAAGCCTAACCCCAGTCAAGCAGTGACGAGGTCAGGTTGAGACTCTACTGAATTTTTAAGACAAGTCAATATAAATTTAAAATTGTGAAATATATATAAGAAATGATAAAAATGATTAATGGAAACTGGAAGAATTTATAACTGACAGAGAGCCCTCGGCTCAGCACAACATATATCTCAACAGTGAATGTGGAATGCAGTACAAGGGGAAAGCTCCCGGATCTCAGTCCTTAGTCCCAATTTAAATATGCTATGTAATATAGGGGGAAAGCTCCCGGATCTCCTTCCGTAGTCCCAATTTAAATATGTATTTCAGTACAGTAGGAAAGCTCTCGTATCTCGGTCCGTAGTCCCAATTTAAATATGAAATGCAGTATAGGGGGAAAGCTCCTGGATCTCGGTCCGTAGTCCCAATTTAAATATGCAAAGCAGAAGTATGTAGGATACGGCTTAATTAAACAGTTCACGAAAAAGAACAGGCAAGAATAGAGTAAGGCTACCTAAGCATGGTGCAACTAGTAGCAAATAAGAGGAAATCAAGTAAGGACAGGTAGGCATGCTTACTCTTAAGCTAGCTACTCAGTTAAGACTGGAAACAATAATATAGGAATGAAAACGAGTGATTTCGTGGAAGTAAAAATGGAATTTTAGAAACAATGACCCGTGTACGCAGTCGTCGCCTCACTTACACGGCGTCCACGTAAGAAAATCAGTATAAAAATGCCTAAGGGGAAGTCCCCAACACAGAATTAGGCAAGCCACTTACCTTGACTTCGCTAATAAACTCAATACCACACTCTTGCCACGAGTATCCAACTCCGGGTGGCCTAACGCTATTCAAATCGATTGCATAATGTAAATATCACTTCAAGGGAACAAAATAGCTAATTATTTCTAAGCTAATACGCAAAATTAGGAAATTCGCCCAAGAAGTCCCCTGAGCCCACGTCTCGGAATCGGGAAAAATTTATATTTCCCGAACACCCATTTGCTCATGAACCCACTCGAACAAGAATCAACAAAATCCGACGCCTAAATCTCCCTAAATCCTCAGATTTCTACTTGGGGAAGTTTCATCCCAATTTCATGGTTTTTCATCCAATTTCATTGATTAGATTGAGGAAATTGATAGAGATTATTGATATACAAACGGATTAAGGTTAGAAAACGTTACCTACGATTCTCCTCTTCAAATCCCACTGAAAATCGCCAAATCCCGAGCTCACAATCAATTTTTGGTGTTATGAATTTAAACCCTCAGATTTTGGTATAACCAGCCCAGATGTTTCGCACCCGCGACACTGGGATTGCACCTGCGGTGCTGCTCCTGCGGTGCTGCACCTGCGGTGCCGCACCTGCAGAAACACAATCGCAGGTGCGAAAACTCATTAAAAGACCTAGGGTCGCACTTGTGGTGGCTGGGTCGTGGGTGCGGCTCCGTACCTGCGGATACTCTTCCGCGCCTACGAGTCGGGACAGCCTAAGCTACGTCCGCACCTGCGTGCACCCCTTCGTACCTGCGTACCCGCACCTACGCAAATACCATCGCATGTGCGAGACACCAGAACCTGAATGGTTGAGCTGCTCTTAAAGTCCCAAATTCACCCGTTGGGCATCCGAAACAACCCCGAGGCCCACAGGACCTCAACCAAACCTACCGAATGACCCTACTACCTTGTTTAAACTTGGTCGAGCCTTAAAAACACATCCCATAACATCAAAATCATCAATTATGCATAGATTCAAGCCTAAGAACTTATCAAATTTCTAGAATTCACAAAACACGTCAAAACTCATCCGAATGACCTCAAATTTTGCATACAGGTCACAATTGGCATTACGGACCTACTGTCACTTTCAGGATTCCATTCCGAGTCCGATATTAAAATTTCACCTATCGGCCGAAATCGCCGAAATTTCTAACTTTCGCCAATTCAAGCCTAAATCTACAACCGACCTCGAAAACACATTCCGAACACGCTCCTAACCCCGAAATCACCCAACAGAGCTCACAGAGTCGATGAAATTCAATTCCGGATCCGTCTTCACATAGCTCTAGATACGGCCCAATTTCTAAATCTGAATTCCACATTTATGGACTATGCGTCTAAAATCACTACGGATTTCATCTCTTAACGCTCCGAAAAGTTCCAATAACATAAATCGACATGGGAGAAGCGGTTATTAGGGGATCGTGGCGCTAATCTCAAAACGACCGGTCGGGTCGTCACAACCCAACATCAAAACAAGTAGCAATTAGGAAAACAAATCCTATTCCCTTGAGTAAAGGTTAACTACAACACTTACCTCGCTCCAAAAGATCCACTCAAATCTCTATCACAATTTTTCCTCTCAAACAAGCCTCCAAACCAATATAATCTAGCAATTTACCAACAAAAATATTCAAATTAAGCCTTAGGAACTACCTACGATTGCAAAAATTTCAATTTAGGCCATTTTTGAAAAAGTCAACAAAAGTCAACCCCCGGGTATGCTTGGTCCAATCCCAAAGATCGGACCAAAACCCGATTACCCATTCACCCCAAGCCCGATTACGTAATTTGTTTTGGGATCCAACTTCAATTTGATCTCTAAATCCCCTATTTACCAAATTCCTAATTTCTACCCAAAAACCCCCAAGTTCAACCATAAAAACTCTAGATTTTAGGTTGAAATCTTAGGAAAAGTAGTTAAAATTTGAAAGAAACTAGTTTAGAATTACTTACCAATGATTTGGGGAAGAAAAGGTATTTGAAAAATCTCCTCTAGTGTTTATAGGTTTGAAAATTTGAAGAATGAATCAGAAATCCCGTCTAAATCTCATTTTGGTCAGTTGTGGGTATCGCATTTACGACCTAGGGTTCGCAAATACGAACAATCCTACGCAAATGTGAAGAATTCCCTAGGCCCGCTGTCATCGCAAATGTGAACCAGTGTTCGCAAATGCGGACTGTGAGGATTGCAAATATGACCCAGAGCTTCGCAATTGCGAAGGTCCACCCCTAGCCCTACTGCTCGCAAATACGATGGTCTCTTAGCAAATGCGAGGCTCGCAAATGCGAAGTCTGCAGATCTGATACACCAGCTGCTATGTTTTCCAAGTTCAATTTACTCCGTAGCCTATCCGAAACTCACTCGAGCCCTCGGGCTCTACACCAAAAGTGTACACAAGTCCAAAAATATCATACGAACTCGCTCGCGTGATCAAATCGCCAAAATATCACATAGTACTATGAATTGAACACCAAATCAAATGAAATTTTGAAGGAAACTTTGAAACTTCTTTTTTCACAACCAGACATCCGAATCACATCAAACCAACTCCATTTTTCACAGACAAGTCATAAATATGGTATTGTACCTATACCGGGTTCCGAAACAAAAATACGGACCCGTTATCTAAAAATTCAAACTTTGGTCAAACATTTCAAATTCATTAAGCCTTTAACTTTCAAATTTCGACAAAGTCTGATATCTTGGGCTATGGACTTCCGAATTCGATTTTGGGCATACGTCCAAGTCCCAAATGAAGGTACAGACCGACCGGGACCGTCAAAATATGAATTCGGGTCCGTTTACTCAAAATATTGACCGAAGTCAACTCAAATAAAGTTTTTAGGCAAAAAATCTTATTTATCTCAATGTTTAACATCACGGCTTTTCCAAAAACACGTCTGGTCTGTGCAAATAAATCGAGGAGGGATTAAATGAGGTGTTTAAAGCTTAAAAGTGCAGAATTGGGTTCTAAAAGATAATGTGACCTTCCGGGTAATCACATTCTCCACCTCTAAA
This sequence comes from Nicotiana knightiana, assembly GCA_005239525.1. Classification (NCBI taxonomy): domain Eukaryota; kingdom Viridiplantae; phylum Streptophyta; class Magnoliopsida; order Solanales; family Solanaceae; genus Nicotiana; species Nicotiana knightiana. Next base: position 60,507 of record ML429966.1, read on the forward strand.
ACAGTCGTTCGTCCTTGAAAGGACATAGAAAAGTACCTGAACTGGTGAAAAGATGGGGATATCTACTCCGCATGTCCGACTCGGACTCTCAAGTAGCTGCCTCGATGGGCTGACCTCTCCATTGCACCCGGATTGAAGGATAACTCTTCGACCTCAACCGACAAACCTGTCGGGCTACAATACCCACTAAATCCTTCTCATAAATCAAATCCTTGTCCAACTAGACAGAGCTAAAATCTAACACATGGGATGAATCGCAGTGATACTTCCAAAGCATGGATACGTGGAACACTAGATGAACTACTGATAACCGTGGTGGCAACGCAAGCCTATAATCCACCTCTGCCACTCTCTCCAGAATTTCAAACGGCCAGATATACCTGGGGCTTAACTTGACCTTCTTTCTGAACCTCATTAAATCATTCATGGGTGATACCCGGAGCAACACTCTCTCCCTGACCATGAATGTAACATCACAAACTCTACGATCGGCATAACTCCTCTGCCTGGACTGAGCTGTGCGAAGTCGATCCTGAATAATCTTGACCTTATCCAAGGCATCCTGTACTAGGTCTGTACCCAATAATTGAGCCTCTTCTGGCTCGAACTACCCAACCAGCGATCGACACCGCCTACCATATAATGCCTCATAGGGAGCCATCTAAATGCTCGACTGGTAGTTTTTGTTGTAGGCGAACTTTTCAAGGGGCAAGAATCGATCCCACGATCCTCCAAAATCTATAACACATGCGCGGAGAATATCCTCCAATATCTGAATAGTGTGCTCGGACTGATCGTTCGTCTGAGGATGAAACACTGTGCTCAACTCAACTTGTGTGCCAACTCACGCTGTACTGCCCTCTAGAAGTGCAAGGTGAAATGCGTACTTAGATAAAAAATGATAGACACGGGCACACCGTGAAGACGGACGATCTCGCAGATATTAATCTCTGCCAACCTCTCTGAAGAATAGGTAACTGCCACCGGAATGAAATGAGCTAACTTGGTCAGTTTGTCCACAATGACCCAAACTGCATCGAAGTTCCTCTGACTCTGTGGGAGTCTAACAATAAAATCCATAGTAATACGCTCCCACTTCCATTCAGGAATCTCTATCTTCTGAAGAAAACCACTAGGTATCTGATGCTCATACTGTACTTGCTGACAATTTAGACACCGAGCTACGTAAGCAACTATATACTTCTTCATCCTCCTCCACCAATAATGTTTCCACAAGTCTTGATACATCTTGGCGGCGCCGATATGAATAGAATACCGGGAACTATGGGCCTCCTCAAGAATCAACTCACGAAGTCCATCCATATTAGGCACACAAACATGACCCTGCATTCTCAAGAATCTGTCATCTCCAACATTCACCTGCTTGGAACCACTGCGCCGCGCTGTGTCCCTAAAGACCAACAAATAAGGGTCGTCATACTGACGATCTCTGATGTGCTCAAACAAAGAAGACCAAGAGACTGTACAAGCTAGAACATGGATGGGCTCTGAAATATCCAACCTTACAAACTGGTTGGCTAAAGTCCAAACATCTTATGCACGCAGCCTCTCATATACTGGAATGAACGTAAGGCTGCCTATACTCGCTGCCTTTCTACTCAAGGCGTCGGCCACCACATTGGCCTTCCCGGGATGATACAAGATGGTGATATCATAGTCTTACAATAGCTCCAACCACCTCCTCTACCTCAAATTGAGATCCTTTTTCTTGAACAAATACTGAAGGCTCCGATGATCCGTGAAAACCTCACACGACACTCCATAAAGATAGTTCCTCCAGATATTCAGCGCATGAACAATGGCTGCCAACTTTAAGTCATGGTCAGGGTAATTCTTCTGATAAACCTTAAACTGCCATGACACATATGCAATCACCCTGCCCTCTTGCATCAATACTGCATCGAGCCCAACACGGGTCGCATCACAATATACCGTATAAGATCTTGAACCTGTGGGAAATAGCAACACCACTGCTGTAGTCAAAGCAGTCTTGAGCTAATGAAAGATCGCATCACACTCGTTAATCATCTGAACAGGGCACCCTTCTGGGTCAACCTGGTCAACCGGGCTGGTATAGATGAAAACCCCTCCACAAATCAACGGTAATAGCCCGCCAAACACAAGAAACTCCCGATCTCCATAACTGAAGTGGGTCTAGGTCAGTTTTGAACTGCCTCAATCTTCTTAGGATCTACCTGAATGCCCTCTGCTAATACAACGTGCCCCAAGAAAGCGACTGAATCCAACCAAAACTCGCACTTTGAAAACTTAGCATATAACTGGCTATCTCTCAGAGTCTGAAATGCAATCCTAAGATGATGCTCGTTCTCCTCTCGAGTGCTGGGGTAGATCAAGATATCATCAATAAACATAATCACAAAGGAGTTCAAATAAGGCTTGAACACTCGGTTCATCAAATCCATAAATGCTGCTGGGGAATTTGTCAACCCAAAGGACATCACTAGAGACTCATAATGCCCGTACCGAGTATGAAAATCTGTCTTAGGGACATCAGATTCCCTAATCCTCAACTGATGGTAGCCAGATCTCAAATCAATCTTCAAAAACACCTTGGCACGCTGAAGTTGATCAAATAAGTTATCAATCATCGGCAATGGATACTTGTTCTTGATGGTGATTTTGTTCAACTACCGTTAATCTATACACATCCTCATCGACCCATCTTTCTTATTCACAAACAACACAGGTGCACCCAAGGGCGAGACACTAGGTCTAATGAAGACCTTATCAAAATCTTTCAATTGTTTATTCAATTCCTTTAACTCCGGCGGGGCTATACAGTATAGCGGAATAGAATTGGGCTGAGTGCCTGGAGCCAAATCAATAGCCCTGTTGGGTGGAATGCCCAGCAGGTCTGCAGGAAACACCTCTAGAAACTTAGGAACACCTGGTACTGAATCCATGGAAGGAACCTCCGCACTAGAATCGTGAACATAAGACAAATAAGCTAGACACCCCTTCTCGACCATACACCAAGCCTTCACATAAGAGATAACCCTGCTGGTAGAATGGCCAGAAGTCCCTCTCCACTCTAATTGAGGCAAACCCGGCAAGGCTAAGGTCATCGTCTTAGTGTGATAGTCCAATATAGCGTGATAAGGTGATAGTCAATCCATACCCAAAATGACATCAAAATCGACCATATCAAGAAGTAGAAGATCTACACTAGTCTCAAGACTCCCAATGGTAACCACACACAAACGATAAACACGATCTACCATAATAGAGTCCCCCACAGGTGTGGAGACATACACCGGGGCACTCAAAGAATCACGAGGCACAACCAAATATGAAGCAAAATAGGATGACACATAGGAGTAAGTAGAACCCAGATCAAATAAAACTAAAGCATCCCTATTGCAAACTGAAATAGTACTTGGGATAACGGCGTCACATGACTCAGCCTCAGGCCTGGATGGAAAAGCATAACATTGGGGATAGGCCCCACCACGCTGAACTACATCTCTAGGATGGCCCTTGGCTAGTTGGTCTCCACCTCTAGCGGCCTCACCTCCACCTCTAATGGCTGGACCACCACCTCTGGCTGCCTGAGCTCTACCTCTAGCTGGCTGAGTGGGCGGTGCAGCACCCAAATGCCGGGACTATGGCACGAGAACCCTGATGCTGTGAATTTCTCGATGCACGAGGGAAAAACCTAGCAATTTGCATCGGATCACAACAAGTATAACATGACATTTGGTGCTGTGACTGCTGGCCGTGAAACTGACCGTATCGACCTAAGTAACCACCCTGAATACTCTGGAGCGGAGATGCACTAATAAGATCTGGTCGTGCACTGTAGGCTAGTTGATTAGAATAAGGCATATGAGGGACACGACACTTGGAGCACCGTGGGATGCCTGGAGTGCTAAATGAAACAGCTTGGGAGGATGGACTCTACCAAAAGTACCCCTGCATCCAGATGAGGCACTGATGTCGCCCAAATTCACACCACTAGTTGGGATCATGAAGCGGTCGATGCAATTATAATTACCCAACCGCGAGTAGGGGTCGATTCCACAGAGATCTTATATTGGATTAGGTAGTTCCCAAGATGCACTTTCACATATTTGGTTGTTTCTTTATACTTCAAAATTTTTATGCTATTTTTTGTAAATGAAAAGTTAAGGAACGATATTTTTGGTATTGTTGTTTTTCAAGTTTGTAAAAGATCTAGAGTTGTGACTTCTACCTAGTTGGTTACGAAACGGATTAAGAGATTTAGGGGATGTTTGGTTGGTCAGGATATAATAGAGCAATCACACGCGATTACCCTTTCTATACCTCTCGGTAGTTGGAGTGATTTTGCCAAATTTGGATTTCTCAAGTCCAAATGGGTATTTCACGAATCAAGGGGTAGATGCCTCAGTCGGGTCTTACTATCTCTAGATTAAAACCTTTAAATAGAGCTATCAATTTCTTGAGTTCACCCCAATTTCTTGTTAGCCAATTTTTCTTAGACTTAAGTCTCTCTTTCTCAAGTAGAGACTAAGTCAGTCAGGAATGAATCAATGTTTGCAACCATCAATTCTTAAATTCAAGAAAGAACTAGGCTAAGTATTATACACCCAATCGTAAACAAGCCCTAAATCAATCACTCATTAAGAACCCATACTAGGGTTTGGTCACAACCCTACCTAAGGGTTTAGCTACTCATAGGCAAAAATAAAGAAACTAAAGAAGAAACTAAGATTAAACTCATAATAGATGATTAAGGGAAGAAAATATAATGTTAAAATGATAAAATATTACAAAGTTACCTAAAATAGTAAAGGAAAAACATCTATCTATTCTCAGGTGTTCAAACTTAACCTAAATTTGACAAAAAGAAATCTATTTATACCCAGCTAAAATTATCGGAAAATATTGCCCTTGCGGTGGTTCTGCAGCCACACAATCCTGTGTGCGGTCTGCACTTTGAAGCTGACTTGACAAGATGGACCTCGAGGTCGCAAAATTTTGGGTTGCGACTGCACTTCTTCAGATTTTGCGGACTGCACATTTCTGAGTGCGGCCGCACTCTTGATTTTGAGCTGGAAAGGAGAGATTTCTGTGGTCTGCACATTTCTGATTGCGGCCGCACTTTTGAATTCTGTGGCCGCATAATAATAGTGCAGTCAACACTCTTGATCTTGAGCTGGATAGCAGAGATTTCTGCGGACCGCAAATTTCTGAGTGCGGTCGCACTTTTGAACTCTACGGCCGCACAATAATAGTGCGGTCCACTCTTCTCCAGGGACCCAAAACACCATGTCTCCGAACTTTGTCTTCTGCGGCCGCACAATAATTGGATGTTCTAGACTTTGTAAAGGAAATTTGACAGTGGTTCTTTATAGTTTGCATCCGCATACAGTATTGTGCGGTCCGCTTTTGTTTTTTTTTTTGTTTTGTTTTGGTCCTTGTCTAATTTTACTCCTTCTTGTGTTGATTTTCATATCTTTGGCTCATTTCCTTATATTCCTGCAAGAAAGAACATTTCATTAGTTTTCGGGAATACCTTTTGATGGGTTTAAAGAATCTTAGATTTATGTTTGATGAACTAACAAACATATTTTCAAGAATCAGATGAAGGACCTGATGCACACTTGGTATATTTATCCATCAATGGACCCAAGATAATGTGAGTTGTATGACTTCAGAAAGAAAAGAATCAACTCAAGGACCTGATCCCTTGGAGTTTCCCTGACAGCCGCACTAAGTCAACTCTACAGTTGGAAAGTGACTGCTTGCACTGTACATGCTACAGTGCAGAAACAGTGCAGCAGTCACTTCCCATTGGGAAGGGTTTTTTACCAACCAAGTGCTTACATCATCCATGTGATGTCATCCTAAGTATATCAACAAGAAGCATTACAACAAAACATCACTTGAACATTTTGTGATATTCACTCAAGCATTGGAGATCTAATAGAGCATTGAAGTCACAAGTGTATCAAGAACAAAGTGCAACACTACTACAGACCAGTTCCATAACAAGTCTTGTGTATGTCCTTAGTTGAGTTGTGTCTTTGTATTTCTTCTTCATTATAATTCCTAAGTTTCTTGTCTAGAATCTTTTACTAGGAGCCTCCAAAAACCATAAACCTATAGAGTTTGTGGTGTGACTAGAGTTAGTCATGAGTTGAAGTGTTTGTAATAAGTATGTTGCAAAGTGGCTTGTAATAGGTGTATTACAAGTTAGTAAGGTTGAAGTCTTTGTAATAGAGTCATTACAAAGTGGCTTGTAATAGGTGTATTGCAAGTTAGTGAAGTTGAAATTCTACCAGTATAGGTCGTGGTTTTTATCCCCTTGAGTAGGGAGTTTTCCACATAAAAATCTCTTGTGTCATCTACTTACTGTTTCATTAGCTACTTCTGTGGAATTTGATACAGGATCAGGTCTCTATACAGTTTAGTGGACTCATATATTCTATCAATTGGTATCAAAGCAGGTTCTTTCTAAAAGGTTAACACCTAGAAAGGATCTCCATGGTTGATCCACCAAACTTTGAGGAAGATAGTGATATGGCCTATCTTACCCGAAGATTTCAAAAAATGGTTCGAAGAAATGGTGGAATACCAAAGAGAGGTAGCTCCAGTAAATCAAAGAACTATGATCTATGTCACAAGTGCGGAAAGCCAGGATATTTCATCAACGACTGCCCACATCTAAAGCAAGAGAATTACAAGCACAACTCCGAGAAGGCAACAAAAATGAACCCGGTTCCTGACAAACGCTTCAAACGAAAAAGTGCAGCTGACAATGTTGTGAAGCAAGCTCTTGTTTCATGGGGAGACTCCTCCAGTGAATCAGAAGACGAAAATGATGCAGGAGACAGCTCCATGGTGGTAGTGGAAAATGAAGCAAAGGAATATGATTCATTATTTTCATTGATGGCTCAGTCTGATGATGATGAATATGACGACAATGATGAGGTAAATTTCAGGGATGTTTAGAGGAATCTGAAATCCTATTCTCCTAAGAAACTAATGTCATTAGCTGATGTTATAATTGATGCATATCATAGCCTTGTTAATGATAAGGATGCTTTGACCATAGAGTTAGGAGATGCTGAACAAACTAGGGATGACTTGGTGGTCTGTGTGATTGATTTAAAGGAAACCATAGATAATCTTGTAAAGGAGAAAGAAGTTTTAACTGAAAGATCAATAGTATAGAAAATGAGAGAGATGATCTGACGGTAGTGGTTGTTGACTTGAAGGAAACCATAGAAAACCTTAGCAAAGAAAAGAATACCCTAGCAGAGAAAGTTGCAGCTACTGAGCAAGAGAGAGATGATTTTCTAATGGTAATCGCAGGCCTAGGGGAAACAATTGAGGGACTTAAAACAGAACATAGGCCTGTGAGCATTGAGAAAGGAAAGGAAGTAGCTAGTGAGGCACATATTAATCTCGAAAAAGAATTAAATGATGTGAAAACTACTATGTGTGGTGAGCTTGAGAAAAATAGGTAACTTCAAGCAAAATTGGAAAAAGTAAAAAATGATCTTGAGAAATCTCTTAAGTGAACCTGGTCTTCAGATGCTTTTACTACCATGTATTTCAATAATGGTGGAAATAGGAAGGGAATAGGGTTCCAAAAGGAGAAAATTCTTTACAACCCTCACAACAAGTACGTCATTGTACCAGATAACTGGATTTGTACCCATTGTGGGAACAATGGTCACTTCAAGGAAAATTGCCAGGCCAGAGTTCAATCTGTTCAGAAAAACAAAGTTTTTGCTGAAAAAGTGACGACTAAAAAGGGACCAGGTGCCATGCGCAAAAAATGTATTTTACCTGCTTGGACTAGGAAAGCTCTCATTCACCCGTTTCCTCATTACAAGGGACCCAAACTAGTTTGGATTCCTAAATCTAACCCTTGAGTTATTTGTATAGGGAGAGGAAGCAGCCTACAATGGATCATGGACAGTGGATTCTCTAAGCACATGACTGGGAACACCATGGACTTCCTTTCACTGAAAGCCCTGCAAGGAGGGAATGTATCCTTTGGAAATGGAAAAAGGGGGTACATTATCGGTGTTGGAAAGATTGGAAAGTCTCTTTCACACTCAATTGAGAATGTGTACTATGTGAATGGTTTGAAGTACAGTCTGTTGAGTGTCTCTCAAATTTGTGATAAAGGGAACAAAGTAGAGTTCTTGTCTAAAGTGTGCACAGTTACTAATCTGGTAAATGGTGAAATGGTTCTAGTAGCCAAAAGATACAATAACATCTATGTTGCTAATTTTGAGTCTCTACAAGCTGGTGATATGAGCTGCCTGAAAGCAGTTAATGATGATGCAGAATTGTGGAATAGAAGGTTGGGGCATGCAAGCTTCTCCCTTCTGAATAAACTGATACAGAAGGACCTAGTTCGTGGTCTGCCAAATTCAAAGTTCAAGTAGCACAAAGTGTGTGATGCATGTGCTAGAGGGAAACATGTGAAATCATCCTTTAAGCCAAAGAAGGATGTCAGCATATCAAAGTCACTTGAACTCCTTCATATGGATCTATGTGGTCCTATGAGAGTGCCAAGCAGGGGTGGAAATAGATATATCTTTGTGATTGTAGATGACTATTCAAGGTTCACTTGGACACTATTTCTCAGAACAAAACATGAGACATTCGAAGTGTTCGTGACCTTTGTCAAGAAAATCCAAGTGAAGATGGAATTTAAGGTAGCTTGCATCAGATCCGACCATGGAACATAATTCGACAACGCCAAGTTTGATGAGTTCTGCAGTGAAAATGGGATCACCCACAACTTCTCAGCTCCAAGGACTCCATAGAAGAATGGAGTCATTGAAGGAAGAACAGAACTCTCAAAGACATGGCTAGAACAATGCTCATTGATAGTGGAATTGCCAAAAACTTTTGGGCAGAAGCAATAAACACTGCATGCTACCTAGTGAACAAGTGCATGATCAGATCCCTCTTGAACAAAACGCCCTATGAGTTGCTCAATGGAAGGAAACCCAAGTTGACTCATCTGAGAACCTTTGGATACAAATGCTATGTTCTCAACAACGGAAAGGATCAGCTTGGGAAGTTCGATGCAAAAAGTGATGAAGGAATTTTTCTCGGATATTCTTTTCAAAGCAAAGCTTACAAAGTGTACAACAAGAGGACCTAGTGCGTGGAAGAAAGTGTTCATGTGATATTCAACGAGACACCTCTATTTGGAGAAAAAGGAAACAGGGACGATCAAGACAATGAACCACTGTTGGTTCCTGGAGAGACCACTAATTTTCAAATGGAAAAGCGGATCTGATGAGTCAGATGAAGGGAACATGTGAAGATAATGCAACCTCCTCTTCCAATTCTCAAGAGTGACCTGGTACCCAAATCACTACCACTGAAGCTTAAGAAAGAGTAGTTGATGCAGTTCAAAGCACTCCACAAATAGCAGAAGGAGGAGTGCAGGGGAACCAGTCAAGTTTACCTAATTCTTCTGCCAATCAGATTCCAGTCCCCAATTGAAAACATAAAAGCTCTCATCCACTTGATAATATAATCACCTCCTTTGATTCAGGAGTCCAGACAAGATCAAAAACCATAAATTCCCTAGACTTCTCAGCCTTTCTATCCCAAATAGAACCCAAAAATATCAAAGAAACCTTGAAGGATGCAGACTGGATCACGGCTATGCAAGAGGAGCTGCATCAATTTGAAAGAAACAAGGTATGGAACCTAGTACCTAGACCCTCAGATAGAACCATCATAGGGACTAGGTGGGTGTTAAAAAATAAGCTGGATGAACATGGAAACACTACAAGGAACAAATCAAGGCTTGTTGTCCAAGGCTACAATCAGGAGGAAGGGATTGATTATGATGAGATCTTTGCCCCAGTTGCTCGCATGGAAGCCATTAGGATTCTCATTGCCTTTTCACCCCATATGGAGTTCACCTTGTTTCAAATGGATGTGAAGAGTGAATTTTTGAATGGTTTTCTCAAGGAAGAAGTTTATGTCAAGAAACCTCCAGTTTTTGAATGTCATGAACATCCTGAGTATGTATTTAAATGGGATAAGGCACTTTACAGATTGAAGCAGGCCCCTCGTTCTTGGTATGAAAGACTATCCAAGTTTCTCTTGGAAAATGGATTCACAAGAGGAAAAATTGACAATACTCTTTTCTTGAAGAAACAGGGAAGGAACTTGCTCATCGTTCATGTATATGTTAATGATATCGTATTTAGGGCAATGGCAGACTCATTGTGTGAAGAATTTTCTAAACTCATGGGAAGTGAGTTTGAAATGAGCATGATGGAGGAGCTGAACTTCTTCTTGGGTCTTCAAGTGAAGCAGTCCACAAAGGGAACATGTATCAGTTAGCATAAATACATCAAGGAACTTCTGAAGAGGTTTGATATGGAAGCATCAAAGGTGATTGATACCCCTATTACTACTGCCACTAAGCTGGACACGGATGAATATGGATCACCTGTAAATCAAACAATATATTGAGGAATCATTGGATCACTACTCTACCTTACTTCTAGCATGCCAGACATTGTGTTCAGTGTGGGTCTATGTGCAAGGTTCCAATCTAGTCCTAAGGAATCCCACCTGAAGGTTGCTAAGAGAATTCTGAGATATCTTAAGGGCACACAGGACCTGGTTCTGTATTACCCTTCAGGTGATAATTTCAATCTTATTGGTTATGCTGATGCTGACTATGCAGGTTATCTGGTGGACAGGAAAAGCACATATAGAATGGCTCATTTTCTAGGATCATGACTAATCTCATGGGGTACAAGGAAACAAAACTTAGCAGCTCTCCCAATAGCTGAAGCGGAATATGTTGCTGCAGCTTCTTTTTGTGCTCAGCTCTTGTGGATTGAATAATAATTGGAAGATTTTTGAGTATACACTGACTGTGTACCGCTTCTATGTGACAACACCAGTGCACTCAACATGGAAAAGAACCCGGTCCAGCATAAGAGAACCAAGCACATTGATGTGAGACATCATTTTCTCAGAGACAATGTGGAGAAGGGGCTTATTTGCATGAAGTTCTGTAGTACAGAAGACCAAATTATAGACATCTTCACCAAAGCTCTAGGAAGGGAACATTTTGAGAAAAATAGGATGGCACTAGGGTTACTTAAGCCTAATTGAGAACTTGATTCCTTTCCATATGGCTATGAAAGTTACATTTAGGTAAATCTAGATGAAGTGTTTTCGGGCCAAGCCTAACTCACTTCTATATTGTTGCAGTTAGACATGCATGATGATTATAGAAGCTGAAAGAACAATGCATGAGCGGCAAAAGAGAGTCGAAAATCTTTTTGAAAGACCAGTCAGGAACTGGTTCTTGTACCACAGGTTAGTAAGTAGTCTTGTGTTTTCCTCATGCATATCTCAAAAGAAACAAAATTACATGCCACGTCATCCACCTCTTCAGACCCTGTATATCACATCTTTTCTTTCAAATCCTTTCACTTCCCTCTGCTAGGGTACACCTTCCCACAAACCTACCGCAGTTTCAAGAACCTGTTTCTCTATTCCGTCATAATTATCTCTTCTCTCCATAAAGATCATCCTTCATCGTCTCTCTATTTTCCAGAATCTTTAACCAACTCTCCACCATGGCAGAAGAGCAAGTTTCCCTACCCATTGTGGAGAAAAACATTTGCGCCTCTTCCACCACTCTAGAACCACCACCAAATACCTCCTTTTCTGCCAATACTAACACCAATATGTCCAAACCCGATTACCTTTCCTCTTCCATCTCTCTCACAACTCCATCTAATCCTATTCCTTCCGCAAGTGTTGAGTCTGCCCTAAAGAAAAGCAGGAGGAGTAGCAAGAAGAAGAAGAATAGGCTGATGAAAGACGGGGAAACTGTGTGTGACAAAAATATTCCAGTATTAGCGGTAGATGAGGATGCTCAGGAGGAACCAAGTTCCTTAATCAAGTAATCCAAGAAAAAGACACAATCTGTTGAAAGTGCTTCAAAGGAAGTTGTTGAAAAATCAAGTAAAAAGTCTGTCAAAGGTGGTATCAAGTCTAAGCAAGTTGTGGAGGAGAAATATGTGGTTGATGATGACATTCTGGTAGCATCAAGTGGTAAAGGGAAGCCCATTGGAAGGTTTCGGAAAAGAAAGTTGGAAATTGTTGAGGAATCCAGATCTGCAAAGAAGGTAAAAAGTGTAAGTGGTCTAGGACAAAATATGAGATGGTGGAATTTCAACAGTGGGGCCATCTGTTCAAAGTGGATATTCCCAAAGTATATGAGGATGGGGTCCAAAGCTTCTATGCCGACCTCTTCACTGTTGAAGATGACCACATCTGTTTGTTAGTCAATGGAGTGGATATGGTATTGTAGCTACTGTGTTCGGAGATATTCTCAAGGTCCCATCCGAAGGGTTGTCATCTGTGAGAGGTACTTGTGGATCAAATTTTAGGTGTAAGTGCGGAAATCCTTCCTCCTCCTTCCAGTGACTAGTGTCAAGTTTCTATCTTTTTGCTTGGTGACTTGTGTTGGTTGTTTTTGTTTTTTGTTGATATGGATGGATTTCACTTGTATTGCTCCTGTTTTCAACAGTCCAAACTTGCCTTTGCTGTAATGGAAAACGCTTATGTTTTATAAATATCTATGAAGACTTTTTTCTGCTGTTAAATTCGTGTGTTCTCTACTTCTCTTTTATATCATATTGTGTGCACACAAGTGGCATAAGTTAACTAGGCTAGACTTATTTATGTTGATTGCTTGCTTGTGTATTTTTAATGATGCCAAAAGGGGGAAGACAATTGAAGCAGGGATATCTGATTAAGGGGAAGACAATTGAAGCAGGGATATCTGATTAAGGGGGAAGACAATTGAAGCAGGGATATCTGATTAAGGGGGAAGCACAAAGTTAGGGGGAACTTGTGGAGTTCCTGGTATTTAATTTGGTTTAATGTTCTCTGAAAATGGTTGTCAATTTTAAAAGTTTGTCATCATCAAAAAGGGGGAAATTGAGGGGTTTAAAGTATCTTAGATTTATTTTTTGATGATCTAACAAACTTATTATCAAGAACCAGATAAAAGACCTGATGCATACTTGCTATATTTATCTATCAATGGACCCAAGCTAATGTGAGATGTATGACTTTAGACAGAAAAGAATCAACTCAGGGACCTGATCCCTTGGAGTTTCCCTGAAAGTCGCACTAAGTTTACTCTACAGCTGGAAAGTGACTGCCTGCACTGTAGCGTAACACTGCAGCAGTCACTTCCCATTGGGAAGGGCTTTTTACTAACCAAGTGCTTACATAATCCATGTGATGTCATCCTAAGTATATCAACAAGAAGCATTACAACAAAACATCACTTGAACATTTTGTGATATTCACTCAAGCATTGAAGATCTGATAGAGCATTGAAGTCACAAGTGTATCAAGAATAAAGTGCAACACTACTACGGACCAGTTCCATAACAATCTTGCGTATGTCCTTAGTTGATTTGTGTCTTTGTGTTTGTTCTTCATTGTAATTCCTAAGTTTCTTATCTAGAAGCTTTTACTAGGAACCTCCAAAAACCATAAACCTTTAGAGTTTGTGTCATGACTAGAGGTAGTCATGAGTTGAAGTGTTTGTAATAAGTATGTTGCAAAGTGACTTGTAATAGGTGTATTACAAGTTAGTGAGGTTGAAGTCTTTGTAATAGAGTTATTACAAAGGGGCTTGTAATAGGTGTATTACAAGTTAGTGAGGTTAAAGTCTTTGTAATAGAGTCATTACAAAGTGGCTTGTAATAGGTGTATTGCAAGTTAGTGAAGTTGAAATCCTACCAGTGTAGGTCGTGGTTTTTATTCCCTTGAGTAGGGATTTTTCCATGTAAAAATCATGTGTATCATTAACTTACTGTTTCATTAGTTAGTAATGTGGGAACTGTTACAGGACCAGGTCTCTATACAGTTTGGTCGACTCATATATTCTATCACCTTTAAGTATTTTTGAGCTAAAATGAAAGTAAAAGAGTGCCAATAGTGGTCAATATACCTACTTATTAACTGCCCCAAACTTAAGCTTTTTTTTGTCCTCAAGCAATTAAGGTAATTCCCACCTCCACTAGAAAAGAGCTATTTCAGCTGGCCTAAGTTGAATCAAACACACATCAATTAGGACCAACAATTACCCACACACTCATGAATCATCAACAAGCCTATGATTTGAATGTTAAAGAACAAATAGCTCTAATGTGATGCTTGAGCATCAAGAGTTGACTTTATTCATTAAAGAAATTTGTACTTTCATGTAGGTCACCGTGGATCCCAAACTCCTCCTCCTATACTCTCTGTAAGCTCATCTCACTCAAGAATGAAGAATTCAATGCAATGATTCGAGAAAGGTTCGCTCATCACTCTCAAAAGAATGTCACAAGCCCGGCTCTAAGTACCATATGCTTGCCCCTCATGTAGATCACCACTAATGTAAGCTTACTCGGCTTGAAATCACATAGGGATTTTTTGGCATGTAATGAAGGCTTTTGGACTAAGGAGGAAAATATTAGAATGGAGCTGGTTCATCTTTCCTTTAGCACTTCATTTTCTCTTTTTGGCTCATACTTTACTGACTCGTTGAGTAATTTTATTTTTCTTTACAGGAACTAGAGAGACTTGATATCACTCTTTATTGGTCATGCTATTCATATTCTCCTTCATTTTTTTCTCCATGCTTTGGACTTTTGCTTTCTTTTGAATCTTTTCAACCCTTTCACATTATTCATTTTCTTTTTGTGTTTTTCTCTTGTTCTTTATTTCTTTTTCTTTGCCTTTCATCTTCTTCATTTCTTTTCTCTTTTTGTGCCTTGATACCATCTTCAAACTCCTCTTCTCTCCCCTAAACATATGTTTTCGCCATTTGTTTCTCATGAGTGCTAAGGAAAGCTCGTGTGCCAAGAGAGGGTCACTATAAAATGGGTAAAGGCTTGTAACGAGGTTATCGAATAAAAGAGTCTTTAGGATCAAAAGGGTTGACTAAGTATGAAATCATTGGCGGGCCATGGAAGGTTTCAAAACGGATCAAGGAAAGCCTACAATCACTTCTCAAGACAAGCTAACTTAGAATTTCTCCTAGAAACACATTCGGGGCAAGTTCTAGACCATTCGCATGTGTACTTGGACTTGTAACAAAATGCCTCACCTCTCACACAACCGGATTGTTAAAGAGAATAGATTCGAGGGCCCACAACAACTGCATTCAAGATTGAAAATCGCTAATGGTTTAAACCACCCGATTATTGCCTAAGTCAGCACAAGAGTCACAAGGTACTAACTAGAGCCATTTCTTTCCAAAAACTAGTTTTTAACCATAAGCGTGTAGTTAAGTGTGTTGGTACCAAGTGAAGCATGATTGACCCTTATTTATTCATTAATACTATTGTTTCTACCTGAACATCAAAAACGGTCTCGATTCCTTAAGAAGGTTATCATGCCATCCACCGTTGGGAAGAGCCACCCGGTTCACAAAAAACCCCACCTTTGGAAAGAACCGTGGAATTAAGAAAACCAAAGGCTTATTGTTCACTTAAACATACAAAGAATCTAACAAATCAGAAAGAAGATATTTAAGGCTCAAGAACTCGTAAAGTTGTGAATAGTGTTCAGAGGACCTATCTATAGGTTGACCAAGTCGGTCAAAAGTTGAGCTGAGTGCGACCACACAATTTTGTGTGCGGTTTGCACTCTTTACCTGGACATTTGCTGAGATTCTGTGGTCCGCACAAACGTGAGTGCGGCCACAGAAATTTGTGTGGTCCGCACATTTTTGTGTGCGGCCGCAAAATGGCCTATTCTCTGCAACTCAAAACTTCAGAGAGTTTACATTTTTGGGTCTCCACTTGTGTCTTTGTGGTTGCATTCACAATTGTGTGGTCCACACAATAAATGTGCAGTCAGCACTTTTTCAACACTTTGCCAATTTTTTTTATCACATTACCTGCAATGCACACTCATTCCTACTATTCACTTCAAAAATAGTTCGTTCATAACAAAACCTATCTAACAAAGAAGAAAATAAAATATAAAAAAAAGAAACATAGGTTGCCTCCCAAGAAGCGCCTGATTTAACATCGTGGAACGATGCAGGTTACCATCAATCACTTGAAATGAATTAACGCCACAACATAGCCATTATCAACTTTTCCAGAAACTGAGCAAAATACGAAGACACATATGAATAAGTGGAACCAGGGTCAAACAATACAGAGGCATCTCTGTGGAAAACTAAGACAATACCTATAATCACAAGCAATGGAACCTGGTCTGGTGGGGAGAGAATAGAAACGAGCCTGGCCACCTCCTGATCGGCCTCCCCCTCTCAGGCAACCCCTAGCTGATTTAGCCCTACCTCGAGCTGGCTAGATGGGTGGTTCAGCTGCTGGTGCTGGTGCCGTCGGCCGAGTACTCTGCTGTGGATCCCCACTCAACAACCTAGGGAAATCTCTCTTAATGTGACCAAAATCTCCGCACTCGAAACAACCCCTGACGGAACTGCTACTCCTGATGCCTAGAGGAACTACCCATGGAAACCTGAGCTAATGAGGCATGGTGATAACTCTGTGCTGGTAGTGCACTGAATGACGACTGGCCATTCTGATGACTGCGTAACCCGTGTCAAGATGAGGCACCACGGTCAACTGGGCGAGCCATCTGACCATGTCTGAATGGACGACCCCTACCATGCTGAACTGATCCCCAGAAGGAACACCGCCAAATCCACCCTATCCACGAGGACATTTGTCCTCCCTCTCAACATGCTCCTAACTGTGAACCATCTCAATCTGATGGGAAATGTCGACAACCTCATAAAACGTAACACCAAACACTCTCTCTGGTCATAAGCAATCGTAGCTGAAAGCTGAGGCCATCTATGAACCTCATATTCTTCTCCCTATTTGTGGGAACCAACCAAATAGCATGTCGGGCCAACTCCGAGAATGGCATCTCATACTATGTCACAGACATATTACCCTGACGAAGCTGCTCAAACTGTCTGCGCAGCTCCTCTCTACGGGACTGAGGCATGAACTTCTCCAGAAAGAGAACGGAGAACTGTTGCCAGGTATGGGATGTCGTGCCGACCGATCTATGACTCTCGTAAGCCTCCCACCAATTGAATGCAGCCCGAGAGAACTGAAAGGTAGTGAACGAGACCCCACTGGTCTCCAGAATACCTGTTGTACGGAGTATCCTCTGATACCTGTCCAAGAAGCCCTTTGCATCCTCTACCTCTGCACCACTAAAAGATGGAGGCTGGAGTCTCCCAAACCTCTCCAATCTACGCTGCTCATCCTCACGCATAGCAGGAACCACATAGTCCTGAGCAGCGACAACCAGAGAAGGATCTGAGGTAAGGATCCTGAAGGCCAGGAATCACGATAGGCACATGTGGTGCATGAGCTGGTCCCGCTGGTGCATCCACAACTGGGACCTGGTCCTGATCTGGGGAAAATGGTGGATCTGCAGGTACTGCCTCCGCTGCTGTGCGGGCTACACCTCTGCCCCTACCGTGACCTCGGTCTCTCGCGGCCCTAGATGGTGGTACTGGTGGCTTCCAATCCTACCCAGTAGTACGAGTCCTCACCATCTATGAGAGAATGAAAAAACAGATGCTTAGTTACCAAAATCAACATATAATTTCCTAAGTTTCTGACATGCTCTCAAAGATAAGTACAGACGTCTCTGTACCGATCCGCAAGACTCTACCAAACCTACTCATGACTCGTAAATGCAGCAATGATGGTAAACATGAGTCAGCCAAATGCAGCAACAAAGAAGACAGATGCAACCTCTCAGGGTACAGTCACTCAAGCTCTCAATAGCTCAAAGCTCGGCTCTCAACCCTCAATACACACACTCAAGAGGTACCTGCGCTCACTGGGGGTGTACAGACTCTGGAGGGGCTCCTACAGCCCAAACGTCATAATCCGCATGGACAACTCACGTGTTGCACAGACAACTCACGTGCTATCATATCATATCAAGATCCACACGGACAACTCACGTGCTAAGTATAAACATCATGATTTGCATGGACTACTCACGTGCTACGGTATCTATACCTTACCACCAAGCCCTCGGCCTCACCCAGTCATGAAGCTCTATAGTCTCACGGCCTTTAGTAATGCAAGGAAATCGGCCCAATCAGAATGTTATCATGTATCAACACGGAATATCAGAGACTGGGGTATAATATACAAGAAATGCTACAACTAAGTACAATATCAATGAGCAGGTACATAGCCTAAGCAGTTGCTAGAAGACAAGGAATACATGTTAGAACAACAGGCTATTTGACTTTATAGTCTCATGGGGCAGACCAAGTCACAATCCCTCACGGTGTCCGCTCACACACCCGTCACCTATCATGTGCGTCACCTCCAAATAATCACATCATACCAATTCCGGGGTTTCATACCCTCAAGACCAGATTTAAGACTATTATTTACTCAACTGTGCAGAAATCCTACTCCGAAATTCCCTTGCCTCTCAAATTGATCTCCAAATTCCCTGAATCTAGCTACAAATAGTACGAGATAATCAATATAGGCTAAAGAGATTAATTCCACAAGAAAACTACTAAATTATAACCCCAAATCCGAAATCGGCTCAAACCCGGCCCCTGGGCGCACGTCTCGAAATTTGATAAAAGTCTCAAAACCTGAAATCTCATTCACTCACGAGTCTGCCCATACAAAATTCATCAAAATCCGACATCATGTGGTAACCCAAATCCCCAAAATCCACTCTCCAATTCCCAAGCCCTAAACCACCAAATTTCACTTCAAAATCTTGCTAATTAGGTGGGGAAGCAAGATTTATGATCCAAAATGAGTTAAAGAAGCTTACCCCAATAATACCCTCAAAAATCTCCTCCAAAATCGCTTAAGTCCGAGTCTCAAATATGAAAATAAGACCAAAATCGCGACCCCTTGCTTTTTAAGCTTCTGCCCAGACATTTCGCACCTGCGGACCTCCTGTTGCATCTGCGATGCCGCAACTGTGGAAATTCCATCATAGGTGTGGATTCAACATAAAATCCTATGCTCCACTCCTGCAGCTACATGACCGCATCTGCGCCTATCACAAGTGCAGGAACCCATCACACCTGCTACTAATACTCGTATTTGCGCCCAGCTGCCCACTTCTGCGACCCTTGCAGGTGCGGGAAAATCTCCGCACCTGCAGCTTCTACCCATCTCTCCCTTGTCCGCTTCTGCGGTTCCTTATTTGCTTCTATGGGCTCGCACATGCGGTTCCCACTCTGCATGTGCGATTACACCAGTAACAACATCACTTCAGCTGCTCTTTCAAATCCAAAACCAAGTCTAAAACCTGTCGAATTCCACCGGAGGCCCCCGGGATCTCAACCAAACATTCCAACAAGTCATATAACCCAATATGAACTTAGTCGAATCTTCGAATCACTCAAAATAATATCAAAACACCAATTACACCCAGATTCAATCCTAAAGAACTTCTAAACTTCTGAATTTCGTAAAGGAGACGAAACCTATCGAACCACGTCCGATTAACCTCATAGGTCCTAAATGACACCACAAACCTACTCCAATTCCTTAAAATCAATTCCGACCCCGATATGAAAATTTCCACTGCTGGCCAAAATTCCAACTTTTGCCAATTCAAGCCTAATTCTACAACGGACTCCAAATCACATTCTGGATGCGCTCTTAAGTCCAAAATCACCTAACGGAGCTAATGGAACCCTCAAAATTCAAATCCAAGGTCGTTTACACACAAATTGACATCCGGTCAACTTTTCCAACTTAAGCTTCCAATTAAGAGACTAAGTGTCTCAATTCACTCCGAACTCAAACTAACTACCCCGGCAAGTCATAATACAGCTATAGAACACAAAAGAAGCAGAAAATGGGGGAACGGGCTATACTCATGAAACAACTGGTCGGGTCGTTACATTTTTGTTCACCAAAATTATGCCAAACAAGGACTGACTTTATGTGTTAAACACTATTCAAAGGTTGTTCAAAAGTTGAAAGGACAAACTGAAAATATGCTATGTCAGAAGCAAGGATAAAAAATATCATTTCAGCCACCCTACTAGTAAAAGTATGCCACTAGTACCCTAAGTCATGATCAAACCCATCTAAACTTCAGATTTTAACAGCATCAATACCACCCTATTGATTTTGAACCAAATTAAACTCAAACAACTAAGAATCGACAAAACAGAAACAACACTTCAAATGGAACCAAAACAAACTAACTAGATTAAAACAAATTAATTTGTGCAAACTAAACATAGAAAATACAATTGAATTCACAAGCTAATGCTCAAAATAAAAATTAGACAACCATCATTAACAATCGGACGACAATGTTCAACAATAAATAATCGACTAACTAAGTAAACACTTTAACTAATACACTAAATATCACGTTTAATCAATAACGGTCTAACAAACAAGTAAACTAAATAGAGATAACTAATTAAATAAACCTAACTTGAAACTCTAATTAACAAGAAACAACCAAAACAGAATAATCAAAAATCAGAAACTAACCTGCTAATATAAAAAAATCAGAAATTAATTAAAGGGATGGCGATAATACCTAACGAGCATGCTTGAAGTTGTTAGAGCCACGAGAAGACGTTGGAGATGCCAAGAAGTGGCTTCCCGACCATGGAACACTTATTTCATTTTGGTAGACATCAAATTTAATGAACTTGGTGTCATATCAAAAGGAAATAAGTGTTCTTGTGTCGGAATTAGACTAAAACAGAGGAGTGGTGTGGCAGTAGTGGTGGGTCGGCGGTGAGGGTAGCTGGCCGGCGACGAAAGGGATGTTGGGGGTGAAAAGTGTAGGAAAGGATAGAACTCAACGATATTTATCCGTTTATGTATGTATTACGGGGTGTGGAAGGTTAAAACTCGAGGAATTTTGAGGCGGCGACGGCTAGGTTTTTTTCCCCCAAGATTTAGGTAGATTTGTGGAGATTGGTAGATATTTGAAGGATTTGAGGCTTGGATTCATGGAGAGGAGGTTCAGAAGAAGAAGTGATAAAATTTGGGGTGATTTGGACGACGGTCGCGGCCAGTGGGAGATTTATGGCGGCGGAGGACGGCGGTATTGGGTGGTGCGGCAGAGAGTATAAAGAGAATAAAGAGGAAGAAGAGAGGAGGAGAGTAATAAGGGAAATGAGGCAAAATTTTGGCTATTCTAGGCTTTAAATACTGGGTATAGGGAGTGAATGAGAGCCGTTGGATCATGAGGGAATGGATGGGTGAGATTTAATCTTAGTAAAATAAATAAAACTACGTAATTTTGAAGTCTTCCAGGACAAATCATATGGACCGGGTCTTGGGCTGTTGGGCCGCCGATTTTGGTCCAATATTTGGGCCAATTTTGGCTGTAAAATGATAAAACCAATCCCCTAACACCCTTATCAAATTATTTAACATAATCTAACTCTAGAAGCCTAAAAATACACACATAATAAAACTAAAAATTATACTGTAGAAGAAAAATATAAGAGCAAAAATTAGGCATTTGCATTCTGCAGTAAGCCTCTTGAGCAATCAACTTTATAAAAGTATCCACACGTCTTACCTTTTGCTAGAAAACTTATGCTCGATGCACTGAGCTCCCCCTATGCGCAGGGTTCGGAAAAGGGCCGGATCACAAGGGTCTATGTACGCATCCTTACCCTGCATTTCTCCCTGAGGCAGTTTCCAAAATTGATATTCAGCTTGAACCATGTATATTTTATATGCATATTGCCTCACATTTTACTCGTATTTTGTGGAATTTGGATGTGTAATGTAATAATTTATTCAAATTTGTGGCATTTTTATGTGTAGGAGTCACCCGAAGGCAATGTGGAACGAAAGTGCACGAATCGAAGCAAAAAGAGAACAAAAGAAGAAAATCCGACAGTATAGCGCCCTGGGTAGCATTGGGCGCTACCTGGGGCGCAATTTCCAGATGATAAAATTTTCCAGCGCCAGGGATAGCGTCCCACGCTACCCTGGGCGCTGGGTGACGGGATTCACTCCTACTTCGTACGGGACAAGATTATTTCTGCCCTACACTCCCCCAACTCGTATAAAAAGAAGTCTAAACCTATTTTGGAGAGGGAGACGCCACTTGGAGAGGAAAATACACACAAGGAACACTCGGGATCAAGCATTTTAAGTTTTTCTTCATCTTTCTTAGTATTTTCAACTATTCAACACTTGTGAAATTGTTTGACATTATTATGAGTGGCTAAAACACATAAGTTCTGAGGTTTTCATTTAAACCATGAATATTGTTGTTTGAAGTTGACTTGACCTTGATTATAATTCGCTAATATATGGTTGTTTCTTCAATTCTGTGATTAATTGTTTAATTATCTGGCCAACAGTTAGGTTCAGTTTACTATCTATGCTATGCTTGAAAAAACTATGTCTAGATTAGAGACGAATTGAAGAGGGCATGTGTAACGACCCGACCGGTCATTTTGAGAATTTGCACTTCGTTTGCTAGTTTACATGCATGAGTATCTATGTATGATGTATTATGACTTATGTGAATCATCGGTTTTGGTTCTCAAGTTATTCAGAATCGGTTTTGAAGAATGAATTTTATTGTTGAAGCTTTAAGTTGAAAGAGTTGACCAAGTTTGACTTTTTGTGAATTTGATCCCCAAAAGGGATTTTTGATGGTTTCGTTAGGTCCAGAAGGTGATTTTTGACTCGGGCATATGCCCGGATTTGCATTTGGATGTTTCTAGAAGGTTTCGGCACAAGTTGGAAAAAATTAAAAATTTGAAGGTTTGGAAAGTTCATAAGTTTGATCGAAATCTGACTTTGAGGATATCAGATTCGGATTGTGGTTCCCGGAATTGGAATAGCTTCTTCATGTCATTTGGGACTTGTGTGCAAAATTTGGGTTCATTCCGGGATTATTTATATGTTTCGGCACGAGTTATGGAATTGAAAGTTCAAAGTTCATTTTACGTATGATTTGAGGTGCGATTCATCATTTCAATGTTGTTATGTGTATTTTGAGGCCTCTATTAAGTTCGTTTTATGTTATGGGACTTGTTGGCATGTTTGGATAGGGTCCCGAGGGACTCGAGTGAGTTTCATATACGTTTGGGTTGTGTTGCGCTCGTTTTTGATGTTTCGACGTTGTTTCTTCAATCATAAATGGTACCACATTAATAAAATGAGCTCTAATTTCTGTTTTGATTGAAGCATTAGATCTGTATCGTAATTACGGAGCCATAGAAAAAAAATCGACGAATTTGGAAATTGTGAGCGAGTTATGCTTATTTTAGCGCCGGAGAAGAGAGTCGGTGCTGGTGCTTTGCAGATGCGAAGTTGGGTCCGTATCTGCAACCCCGCAGGTGCGAAAAATGGTCCGCAAAAGAGGAAATTACAGCTGGAAAAGTGCAGGTGCGGAGTTTTTGTCGCAAAAGCGAAAATCCGTGTGTATAAAAAAATCAAACTACGTTCTTTTGGTATTTTGAGCATATCTTGAGTTCTAGAGCTCCGGTTGAGGTGCGTTTTGCGGTGTTCTTCTCGTATTTTCATGGGGTTCAGTATCCAACTATAATTTTTGTATTTTAGTATTATCACAGAAGTTCATTTTTGAATTAATCCATATTTTGATTGGAGAATTGGGGGTTTTTATCAAAAAAAATTTTAAAGTGAATAATTTGGTTTTAAACATCGATTCGGAGTCGAAATTGGATGAAATTAGTATGGTAGGATTCATAATTGAATGAGTTTTTAGATTTTATAAGTTTCGTCGGGTTTCGAGGTGTGGTCCCGAGTTTGATTTTTTGGGTCTATTTTGGGCTTTGATTAAAGATTCAATTTTTTTCAGTTGGTTTTGTTTCCTTTGGTGTTAATTGATATATTTGAGTTGATTTGGCTAGTTTCGAGCCATTGAGAGGTCGATACGCACGGGATGATATTTTTGGAGCATCGCTTGGCTTGCTCGGTAACTCTTCTAAACTTAGTGCTGAGGGTATGAAACCCCGAATTACGTGTTATGAGATTTGTGTTGAGGTGACATACATGCTAGGTGACGGGTGTGTGGGCGTGCACCCTGTGAATTGTGACTCTGTTATTTCCATGGCACTGTATAGTGGCCCTATTTTGTTGATACCTATGTTTTCACCATGTGATAAAGTAAATGAGCTGTCAAGCTTGCCAAATATAATGTTTAGGCTTTATGATGATATTGTTAGGACCCATAGTGGTCGTTTCTTGCTATCATCTCACTAATTTATTTAATATTTCATACTCAGTCATATTCATGCATTCATATCATATCTCAGTCTCAGTTGTTGTTTATTGATACATTAATCATTATTGTCGGTTAGTTTCATCACATTGTGAGCCCGTGAGCGAGATCACAGTTCAATTTTGAAGGGAAGGTCATGAAATTTATAGGCAGCATGGACGATTTCAGATGACTAGGTAAATGATATTACTATTTGGTATGGCTTGATGAAAGTAAGCAATTTGAATTTGAAGGTTTAGAAAGTTTTTAAGTTTGACCGGAAGTTGACTTTGAGGATATCAGATTTTGGTTGCGGTATATTGGAAGGATAATATTAGAAGTCGGCTTAGGAATTGGCTATAGTTCTTGTTGAAGGAGAGGAAGCTCCATGGATTGTTGATTTGATGAATGGTTATGATTTTTTGCGTGTTCTTTCATTATCGGCAGTGTACGAAGGTTTTAGAATGAGGTTTTGTTAGGTATGAGGTTTATTACCGGGATTGGGTTGTTCTGAGCAGTTACTGTAATCGAAGATTTTTCTATGGGTATTTAAGTCATGTGGTATATCCTGTGATTGTAGCTTGGGTTACGGCTGCGGTTTGGTACAACTTGTTCAGGCTTATACAACGTGCAGGTTGCGAGGTTCAGATCTTATAAGAAATTCCGGATGTGGGAAAATTGGTTTCTAAGGCTTATGGGCTAGGTTGAATTGAGAAATTTCAGTTATGTTGTGTTATCGGACCTATATGGGATAGGGGGACATGGTATGACCCCCGATTATGTGCATGGTAAGGTTATACAGTGATTTGGTGGTTTTGGGAACAACTATTGGCACGTTCGAGGATGAAGGCATGTTTAAGTGGGGGAGGATGTAACGACCTGACCGGACATTTTGAGCATTTGCATTTCGCTCAGTAGCTTACGGTCATGAGTAGTTCTGTATGATGTATTATGGCTTATGTGAATTGTCGGTTTTGGTTTTCAGGTTATTCAGAATCGGTTTGAATGAATTTCATTTTTGAAGCTTTAAGTTGAAAGAGTTGACTAAGTTTGACTTTTTGTGAGTTTGACCCCGGAACGGAGTTTTGATGGTTCCGTTAGGCCCGTATGATGATTTTGGACTTGGGCATATGCCCGGATTTGTATTTGGATGTTTCTAGAAGGTTTCGACACAAGTTGGCAAAAATTGGAAAGTTGAAGGTTTTGAAAGTTCATAAGTTTGAGTGGAAGTTGACTTTGAGGATATCGGATTCGCAGTGTGGTTCCGGGAATTGGAATAGCTTCGTCATGTCATTTGGGACTTGTGTGAAAAATTTGGGTTCATTCCGGGATAATTTGATATGTTTCGACACGAGTTATGAAATTGAAAGTTGAAAGTTCATTTAAGTATGATTTGATGTGCGATTCGTCATTTCGATGTTGTTATGTGTGTTTTGAGGCCTCGATTAAGTCATTGTTATGTTATGAGACTTGTTGGTATGTTTAGACGGGGTCCCGAAGGGCTCGTGTGTGTTTTTGATAGGTTTGGATTGTGTTGTGCTCGTTTTTGATGTTTCAACGTCGTTTCCTCAAGCATAAATGGTAACACATTAAGCAAATGAGCTTTAATTTTTGTTTTTATCGAAGAATTAGATCCATATCATAATTACGGAGCTATAGAAAAAAATCGTTGAATTTGGACATCGTATGAGGGAGTTATGCACATTTTAATATCGGAGAAGAGAGCTGGTGCTGGTGCTTCGCAGATGCGAAGTTAAGTCCGCATCTGTGACCCAGCAGGAGCAAAAAATTGTATGAAAAGCGGAAATAACAACTGGAAAAGTGCAGGTGCGGAGTTTTTGTCGCAAAAGCGAAAATCCGTGTGTATAAAAAATCAGATTGCATTCTTTTGGTATTTTGAGCATATCTGGAGTTCTAGAGCTCCTGTTGAGGTGATTTTCCCGGAGTTCTTCTCGTATTTTCATGGGGGTCAGCATCCAACTATAATTTTTTTATTTTAATATGATCACAAAAGTTCATTTTGAATTAATCCATATTTTGATTGGAGAATTGGGGGGTTCTATCAAAAAAATTCTAAAGTGAATAATTCAGTTTTAAAGATCGATTCAGAGTCGGAATTAGATGAAATTAGTATACTTGGACTCGTAATTGAATGGATTGTCAGATTTTATGAGTTTCATTAGGTTCCGAGGTGCGGGCCCGATTTTGATTTCTGGGTCAATTCTGGGCTTTTGATTAAAGATTCGATTTTTCAATTGGGTTTGTTTCCTTTAGCATTAATTAATATATTTGAGTTGATTTTGGCTAGTTTCGAGCCATCAGGAGGTCGATACGTGCGGGATGGCATTTTTGGAGCATCGCTTGGCTCGCTCGGTATTGGAATTGGTTCGTTCGGGGTAAGTAACTCTTCTAAATTCAGTTCTGAGGGTATGAAACTCCGAATTACGTGTTATGTCATTGGTATTGAGGTGACGCACATGCTAGGCGACGAGTGTTTGGGCGTGCACCCTGTGAATTGTGACTCCATTATTTCCATGGCACTGTATAGTGGACCTATTTTGTTGATATCTATGTTTTCACCATGTGATAAAGTACCTGAGCTGTCAATCATGCTAAATATCATGTTTAGACTTTATTTTGATATTGTTAGGACCTATAGTGGTTGTTTCATGGTGTTATCTCACTGATTTCATTGATATTTCGTACTCTGTCATATTCATACATTCATATCATATCTCAGTCTCAGTTGTTGTTTATTGATACATCATATCATTGTTGTCGGGCTAGTTTCATGGCATTGTGACCCCGTGAAAGAGACTGGAGAGATTGATGGTTGAGTGAGGCTGAGAGCCTGATTATGAGTGACAGTTATGGGATCGGGCTGCACGCCGCAGTTTGTTATATTGAATTATGCCTGGATATGGATTATGATAGTGCTTGGGTTGTAGGAGCCTCTCCGGAGTCTGTACACACCCCCAGTGAGCGCGGTTAATAATATTGAGGGATGGATCTTCCCTGGACATGGATCTTGTCCGTAGCATTTATGTACCTGGAGATGGATCTTCTCCATATAGTTGGATTGGCCTTACTCGATACTGAGTGGCTGATGGTCAGTGATGTATATATTCTGGGATGGATCTTCCCTGGGTCGTATGGGTCATATACAGTACCGAGTGGTTGAGCATGATGAGTGAAATGTGTGAGACAGTAAAATTGAGTACTTTGAGAGTGTGAGTACACGATTCATCTCTGAGATACATGGCATTGGCATGCACACATGACATACAAGCATAGAGATGCATTTTTCCTTATGTTGTACGGTATTACGTCATTCATGACCTTTTACACACATTAATATGTGGGCATAGAGAGGTTTTTGACACTTGCTATCTGGAAAGAAAATGAAACATCTTATTTATTGTAGAAAGGATATTTGGAAAAATTACAGTTTTCAACTTACTCGTATATTTGGCATTTTCGGTAAAAGATTTTGATTTTCTTTGAGATACATGAAAAGCATGACTATTTTCTGGAACTGTGAATGAGCTGAGCATTTTTTTACTTCTGAGATACCCTTTTTATTACTTGTATTATGTTGTTATGAACTGTTGTGGGATGTTGGTATTGGGCCCGACCTTGTGTTATCTCGTCAATTTTTTCAACTTAAGGTTAGGTTTGTTACCTACTAAGTACACGGGGTCGGTTGTACTCATACTACATTTCTGCACCTTACGTGCAGATGTTGGTTGCTGATGTTGCTGTGTTTGATGGGAGTTGGATTGAAGATGTACTTGTGTGCCGGTTGTAGCTGCTCCTTGTTCGTTGTAGCTTTAGATCTATAAAACTGTGTTTATGTACTTTCAAACGGACGATGTATTTATTTCATTTCATCTTTGTAAATTCTATTCTTAGAAGATCATGATTTGTACTACCAGTCCTCGGGGTAATGTATAAGATTCAGAAAATTTATTTTTTTAATTGTCTTGTTAAATATTATTGGAAGTGGTTAGTTATTAGTTGGCTTACCTAACGGGTTGGGTTAGGTGTCATCACGACTAGTGGATTTTTGGGTCGTGACAGCATGATCTTAGCTCTGAGTGGGGGCAGATTTGTGGTTAGGATAAGAATATATCTAGTCACCACACTCAATTTGAATATCATAATCTTAATGTGTTCTTAATAGATTGATTCCATAGGAATATAGGCATTATTCTATTTCAATAGGCGAGTAGTAATTCGGGAGAATACTACAAGAGAAATTACTCAATTAATTAGCAATCATGAGCGAACTGAATGAAAGGTAGAGTTGATTAGAACACAACAGGATTGGTAAATCGATCACAACCCTGAAATGTTCATCTCAACTGAATTTTCAAAAACCAATTTCTGCTAGATCAATTAGTTGATAGTTATATTCACTGCTTAGTATAATCACACTTTTAAACTTTGATTGACTCGACTGAATAACAATCTTGGAGAAATTAGTGGGTAGTTGACACAAGTTTCTATGGGCTCGACACTCGACTTATCATTTTATTACTTATATGACTATGTATACTTGCGTGTGCGTTTGATCAACATGTTTTGGCACCGTTGTCGGTGACTTGAATATTGACTACTTTACTGTCGTTTACTTTAGTTGTTTATTTCGTCAAGTATAACATTTCTATATTGGTTGCTTTCGTCTCAGGAACCTTGATTGAATGCGAAAGGTCAGAAGCCGGGATAGTCTTAAAGGCTTTGACCCCGAACCTGAGAGAATATTTCACAGGGGTTTGAGAGAAGCAAGGGATACAGATAATCTTCAAGCACTTGTTCAATTACCTGTGAACATGGCAGGCGAGCAACATTTGGCTGTTGAGGAGATGGCGATGCGTAGCATTGCTATTTGTCATTGCATCTTATATGTCTCATTTGTTTTCTACCCAATATCGATTTTTAGGCAGATAATGAACTACCGGGGTGAATGCACATTTGCTTTAAAAGAGTTTTCAAGATTCTAGAGTCCAGAGAAGAACAAACAAAAACCAATCCACAATTGTCATATAGTTCCATCAGATCAGAAACACAAAATAGCAACTTACACAATATTGTAAACGAATTATCCTTCAAGTTGATAGAAAAAACCAAGCATGTGCTGCCTACATATGACTAAGCACAGATCTTTTTCATTTCTACCAATAAGAGAGACAAAGTTAATGTGACAGAAAGTCAAATCTCGAAGTTCATACAGAAGCACAAGAAGATCAATGTGATACTTGCTCCACCAAGAGGAATATCAAGTTTTGAGTTCAAAATCTTCTAAGTAATGGTCATCTTTTAATCCAATGAAATACAGATGGTCTTTCAAGCTTCCAAAGTACATAGCATCCCTTTTTTGGATGGCTTTCCAAAGTGCAAATCTTCCGATGAACTCGTTCGCATTGTGGATTATTTGGAAGACAGGAGGGTAGGGTTCTCTAGTTATAAAAGGTTAGTGTATATACAATAGATTGACACATAACTTCTGTTGCTGTATTGACTTGGAAAATAGCCCCTTAGTGAAATTATTGGCTTTTGGGATAAATTGGCTAGTAAAGGCCGAGGGACTTGTGACTTAGGCCAAAGGTTCTAACCCAATGCAATGCAAACATTTAAGTAGAGAATAGCAAAGAAGAAAACTCATTATCCCCAAGTTTTAGAGGTTGGGGTTGGATGTATAATTCTGAACCAAAATTCCTTGAATATGGATGTGTAACACATGTTATTTGCTTCTTCACTTTAGATAAAGTTGTGGATAAGGAATTTCCACCATTTTAGGAGGTAAAATAGTGACAATTTCACCACTTTATTATGCAGAGACGATTGTAATTAAAGCTCTGGTGGACTTCTTGCTAACCAATAAGTCTCTTAATTAGTTTCTTTCTAAACAAGCCAATGATGTTTCTACGTGCAAAAATATTAACTAACAATTTCAAACCCAAAGAAATACTAAAATAAAACAACTATTTTTTTTTTATTACAATGAGGCTTTCCAACTTTTTTTCTTCCCATATGTGGTTGTGAGTTTCAACTGACTCCACTTTAACCAGCTTGCTTGCAAATTTAGAGGGTATAATAAGCTAATTTCAGGGGCGGATTTAGGGGGCGGAAGGGGTTCACCCGAACTCCTTTCGCCGAAAAATTACACTGTATATGTAAGGTAAAATATGTTTTTTACTTTTATATATTAAGTTTTGAATCACCTTTACATGACCCAAAAGTATATCTTAGTGGTCAAGGGCGTTCAAAACTTATGTGAGGTCATAGGTTCAATTCCTACTGATTACAATCTTTTTTAACTTTTTTTTTAACCCCCTTCGCAAGATCCTGCGTCCGCTTGGCTAGTTTAGGTTAAGTTGGAATATATATTGACTTTCTAATATTTTTGAAACCATAGGTTTTTTAAGAAGCCCTTTTATTTATATGTGGTGCAGGAATAAAAAATTGTTTTCTTCTTACCTTGCAGGGATCAGTGCATACATATTCTATTGAAGACTACTTCAGGTTTCTATCGCTCCCATTGTTTTTACTTAATTTAATGCTACACTGTTTGATATTTGTTGTGCTCGCAATTTTGTTCAATGATCTTTCTTTTTTCTTTTTTTTTGAAATGATAGATTTTTATTCATAAACAACACTAAGAATGTGCTGGAGTTATGTACATGTTGTCAAAAGAAAAGTATAGCTCTATCTAAACCTAAGGAATGCAAGTTTCCCATTCAACAATTAAAGTAAAACAAAAACATTGCCGTTGGCCTTTATCCTCTGGATGCGGTTGTGCTTACCTTCAAAGCATCAGACGTTCATTTCTTTCTAAAAATCAGCAGTGTTTTTGCATGGGCCATTTTGCTCCCAAGTTCGATGTTCCAAAATAATTGCGGTATATATCGAATCTATAATTGGACACTAAAGAAAAGATACTTGTTGCTTTTGCTGTGTATAGTGGATTGGTGATAGCATTCTATGCTTACAGGTTGTTACTTGTTAGCTAGTTTGTTCAAACAGCTGACAGTAGATACAGAATAATTAAGCTAATTCAGGTAATGTTAATAATGTACGTTAAGATTCCAAGTCACATCAATTCCAACCTGGTAAATAATCGTCCAACATATGAGCTCACTCTCTTGGTCGAGAAGCCTAATGATAATTATATTTTCTCCTATGGCCACTGTTACCTATACTGACATGATTCTTAATTAGTATTTCTACTAATCGTTATCAAAAAGAAAAAGCTCAAATTTTCATCGTTGCACCCTTCGACGCTTTGCCTACTGACTGGCCTACTAAATCCACTATAGTAATCTTATTGCTGGCCATTCCACTAAAATTATATTTCCTCTGTTTCAATTAATTATGTGAATTTATTTCTTTTTTAGTCTGTACCAAAAAAATGATTATTTTCTTTTTTTGGAAACAATTTACCTTTATACAATGATTTATAGCCACATAAAATATATGTGCCTCATTTTACACCACAAGTTCAAAAATCTTTTTAATTTTCTTAAACTCCGTGCTCAGTCAAATAGGTTCATATAAATTGAAACGGAGGGACTAGTAAATTTAAAATATTCAAATAAGCAATCATGATGGATTGCAATAATGTGTTATGAGCCTTTCTTCTCAAACGGTGTCACGACCCAAAACTCTAATCTATCGTGATGCCGTCTATCGATGGTACTAGGCAAGTCGATTTTTTTAAAATACTTCCATATTTCATAAAAGAAAACCAAAAGCTTTTTCATAATAGAACTTTTTCATAAAAACAGGAGCTAAACTCAAAATACAATGTGAAAAGATAGCCCCAAACATCGGGGTGTCACCAAGGCATGAGCATCTAACAACCAGTCTAATAAACAACGTCTACAAGGGTTTGCGTCTAAATGTCAATACAGAAAAGGAAAGATAGCAAGGAAGGAGAGACAAGGACTACGAACGCCGACAGCTACCTCGTAAATCTCTGATAGTCGATCGTGCACGAGCTAAACGTCCTCCGTGACCGGATACACCTGGATCTGCACATGAAGTGCATGGTGTAGCGTGATTCAAACCAACTCAGTAAGTAACAGAAACAAATAAGGAACTGAGAAGCAGTGACGAGCTATACAAATACAGTTCATTTCAGTAATTTCAACAATGAAAGAAGACATGAGTAAGTTCTGGAAATATAAGTCAAGTCAGCTGCATATTTACTAAGTTCAGGTAAACCAGATATAATACTTTCCAGAAGTTCAGAACAGTAAGATAAATCAGCTAAGTGA
This sequence comes from Nicotiana knightiana, assembly GCA_005239525.1. NCBI lineage: Eukaryota > Viridiplantae > Streptophyta > Magnoliopsida > Solanales > Solanaceae > Nicotiana > Nicotiana knightiana. The sequence goes on from ML429966.1 coordinate 93,059, forward strand.
TGCAACAAAGGAAGAAAAACGCAACCTATTAGAATAACAGACACTCAATATCTCAATAGCTCAATACTCGACTTTCAGCCCTCAATACAAACACTCAATAGGTACATGCGCTCACTGGGGGTGTACAGACCGAAGGGGCTCCTTCAGCCCAAGCGCTATATCGCTGCAGCGTGCAGCCCAATCCAATCTCGTTGCGATGTGCAACCCTATCCATATACATTCAGCCCTCATGCTCGTTGTCGTGTGCAACCCGATCCATATAAAGTCACCTAGCTCACAGCTCGGCACTCAGGCCCTATCTCAGTCACTAACCTCTCCAGCCTCTCGGGCTCACAGGAATCATACAATTCAGCCCAAACAGAGATAATAACAAGTATTAACAAGAAATAAGAGAAAACAGAGATATGATACACAAGTAAGACTATGACTGAGTACAAGACATCAATTAGCAGTCCATTCAACAAGTACATGATCGCTGCGGGTTCTAACAGTGATTTCATATGGCCTAAGCAAGGTTTCTAACATGAATGGCAGTCAAATTTCTAGAAAACAAAAGAAACATGTAATTAACGATAGGCTAGTCGACTTTACAGTCTCACAGAATGGACCAAGTCACAGTCCCTCACGGTGCACGCCCACACGTCCCTTATCTAGCATGTGTGTCACCTCCAAATAATCACATTATACCAAATTCTGGGGTTTCATACCCTCAGGACCAGATTTTAGACTGTTACTTACATCAAACTGCGTAAAATCCTACTCTGAAATGCCTTTGCCCCTCGAATCAGTGTCCAAAGGCACTGAATCTAGCCACAAGCAGTACGAGATAATTATATAGGCTAAAGGTTTTAATTCCATAAGAAAAATATGAAATTCTAAACCCAAATCCGAAATAGGCTCAACCTGGCCCCATGACTCAAAATTCGACAAAAGTCACAAATCCCGAAAGACCATCCCCTCACGAGTCCAACCACATAAGAATTACTCGAATCCGACCCCAAATCGCCTTTCAAACTCAAAATTTTTAGTTGAAGAACTTCTTCCCATTTTCCCCAAATTTTCAACCTCAAATCCGAAATAAAAGATGTAATTAATGATAGATTAGTGGGATATAACCAAAATGGAGTGTAGAAGAATTACCAATCGATGTCGCTAAAAATACCTCAAAATATCGTCCAAATCCAAACTCCCAAACTCATGTTTTTATAAAAATGGCTAACCCTCATTTGTTGAAATTTTTATATTCTGCCCAGGTGCTCACACTACGCGATCGTGGAACATTTCATGCGATCGTGTAGAACAGAATTCAAACTTTTTTACAAAACATGCTACGCGAACGAGTCATCTCACACGCGATCGTGATTAAGATCGCGAACCACTGGCTGCTCACACCTACGCGATCGCGTCCGTCCTCAAGCGACTGCGAAGAACAACACTTGAACTCCACTGTTGCTTCACTTCCTCTCCGCGAAAGCGGCCTAACCCACGCGTTCGTGATGCACAGCCTAACCAACTTACGTGATTGTGTCCCCTAACTCGCGAATGCATAGGGTAACATGCCACTGACCTCACACAAGCTTAATTGATCACGTCTCCTCTTATGCGATCGCATAAGGGAAAACCAGCACCTGAAACACCAGCAAATTCTGCAATCTTTCAAGTCCAAAAACTAGTCTGTTAACCACCCGGAATCCATCTGAGGCCCTCGGGACCTCAACCAAACATACCAACAAGTCATATAACCCAATAAGAACTTAGTCGAACCCTCGAATCACCGAAAATAATATTAAAACACGCATTACACCCGGATTCAAGCCTAAGGAACTTCTAAATTTCCAATCTCCACAAATGACGCTGAAACCTATCAAATCACATCCGATTGACCCCAAATTTTGCACACAAGTCATAAATGACACCACGAACCTACTCCAATTCCCGAAAATCAAATCCGACACCGATATCAAAATTTCTACTGCTGGTGAAATTCGCCAAAATTCCAACTTTCGCCAATTCAAGCCTAATTCTACTACGGACCTCTAAATCTCATTCCAGACGCGCTCCTAAGTCCAAAATAACATAATGGAACTAACAAAACCATAAAATTCAAATTGGAGGCCGTGTACACATAAGTCGACATTCGATCGACTTTTCCAACTTAAGCTCCCAATTAAGAGACTAAGTGTCTCAACTCAGTCTGACATCACTCCGGACCATAACCAACCAACCCGGTAAGCTATATAACAGTTGTAGAACACAATAGAAGAAGAAAATGGAGAAATAAGGCTAAAACTCTCGAGATGACTAGCCGAGTCGTCACATCCTCCCCCTCTTAAACAAGCATTTATCCTCGAACGAGTATAGAGACATACATGAAGTGGTGAAAAGATGAGGATAATTGTTGCACATATCATGCTCGGCCTCCCAGGTCGCCTCCTCGACCGCCTGGCCCCTCCACTGAACCTTCACAGAAGCAATGATCTTTGACCTTAGCTTCCGGACCTGCCTGTCCAAAATAGACACTGGCTCCTCAACATAAGATATATCCTTGTCCAACTGGACTGAGGTGAAATCCAACACATGAGACGGATCACCGTGATACTACTAAAGCATAGAAACATGGAATACTGAGTGAACTCCCGCTAGATTGGGAGGTAAAACAAGCTCATAAGCAACCTCCTCAACTCGCCGCAACACCTTAAAAGGACCAATGAACCTAGGGCTCAACTTGACCTTCTTTAGAACCTCATAACGCCCTTCATTGGCGAAACCTGGAGCATGTTTCGCTCTCCAACCATGAATGCAACATCCTGGACCTTCCGATCCGCGTAACTCTTCTGTCTGGACTGGGTTGTGCTTAGTCTATCCTGAATCACCTTAACCTTCTCCAAAGTATCCTGAACCAAATTTGTACCCAATAATCTAGCCTTGCCTGGCTCAAACCAACCCACTGAAGACCTACACTGCCTACCATACAGAGCCTCATACGGTGCCATCTGGATGCTCGAATGATAACTGTTGTTGTATGCAAACTCCGCTAAAGGCAAGAACTGATCCCATGAAACCCCAAACTCCATCACACACGCATTGAGCATATCCTCTAATCTCTGAATGGTTCGCTCGGACTGTCCGTTTGTCTGAGGGTGAAACGCTGCACTCAACTCCACTCGAGTACCCAACTCATGTTGTACCGCCCTCCAGAATAGTGATTTAAATTGTGTACCTCGGTCAGAGATGATAGATATCGGTACGCCATGAAGCCTGACGATCTCGCGGATATACACTCGAGCCAGCTGCTCGAAGGAATAGGTAGTGATCATAGGAATGAAATGAGCTGACTTGGTTAGTCTATCCACAATCACCCAAACTGCATCAAACCTTCGCTGAGTTCGTGGGAGTCTAACAACGAAATCCACAGTGATTCGCTCCCACTTCCACTCCGAAATCTCTAACTTCTGAAGCAATCCACAAGGTTGCTGATGCTCATACTTCACTGATGGCAATTTAGGCACTGAGCTACATACTACACTATGTCCTTCTTCATCCTCCTCCACCAGTAATGCTTTCTCAAGTCCTAATACATCTTCGCAACACCCAGATGAATAGAATACCGCGAACTGTGAGCCTCCTGGAGAATCAACTCACGCAATCCATCTACATTGGGAACACATAGCCTGCCCTACATCCTCAATGCACCATCATCCCCAATAGTGACCTACTTAGCATCACCGCACTGAACAGTGTCCTTAAAGACAAGCAGATGGGGGTCATCATACTGACGCTCCTTGATATGATCATAAAGTAAAGACCGAGAGACCACACAAGCCAATACTCGACTCGGCTCCGAAATATCCAATATGACAAACGGGCTAGCTAAGTCCTGAACATTCAACGCCAATGGCCTGTCTGCTATTGGAAGGTATGCTAAGCTCCCCAAACTCTGCGCCTAGAGACTCAAGGCATCGGTCACAACATTGGCATTCCTGAGATGGTACAAAATGGTGATATCATGGTCCTTAAGAAGCTCCAACCACCTCCGTTGATGTAAGTTAAGATCCTTCTGCTTGAACAGATGCTGCAAACTCCGGTGATCAATGTAAATCTCACAATGGACACCGTACAAATAATGCCGCCAAATCTTCAAGGCATGAACAATAGCTTATAACTCAAGGTCATGGATAAAATAGTTCTTCTCATGGGTCTTCAACTGGCGCGAAGCAAAAGCAATCACTCTATCCTCCTGCATCAGAACATACCCAATACCGATTCGCGAGGCCTCACAATATACTGTGTAAGAACCAGAAGCTGATAGCAGAACTAGAACTAGGGTCGTGGTCAAAGTAGTATTGAGCTTCTGAACGCTCTCCTAGCACTCATCCGACCACCTGAATGGAGCACCCTTTTGGGTCAATTTGGTTAAGGGCGATGCAATAGATGAGAAACCATCCACAAAACAACGATAATAGCCAGCCAAACTTAGAAAAATCTGAATCTCCATGGCCTAGGACAGTCTAGGCCAACTCAACACCGCCTCTATATTCTTCGGATCCACCTGAATATCCTCACTGTACACCACGTGCTTCAAGAACGCCACTGAACTGACCCAAAACTGACACTTAGGGAACTTTGCATAAAGTTTCTCCTCCCTCAACAGTTGTAAAACAATCCTTAGATGATGTGCATGCTCCTCATGGATATAAAAGTACACCAGGATGTCATCAATGAATACAATAATGAACGAGTCAAGATAAGGCTGAAACACACTATTCATCAGATGAATAAATGATGCTGGCACGTTGGTCAGCCCAAAAGACATCACAAGGAACTCATAATGGCCATATAGGGTATTGAAAGCTAGTCTTAAGAATATTTGAGTCCCGAATCTTCAGCTGGTGATACCCTGGCCTCAAATCAATCTTGGAAAACACCCTCGCTCCCTAAAGCTGGACAAATAGATCATCAATACGTGGCAAAGGATACTTGTTCTTGATTGTGACCTTGTTCAACTGCCTGTAATCAATGCACATACTCATAGTACCATTATCCTTCTTTACAAATAGAATTGGTGCACCCCAAGATGACACGCTAGGCCGAATAAACCCCTTATCAAGGACTTCCTGAAGTTTTTCCTTCAACTCCTTCAACTCCGCCAGTGCCATATGATACGGTGGAATAGAAATGGGTTGAGTGCCCGGCACCAAATCAATACCGAAGTCAATATCCCTGTCAGGCGGCATGCCCAAAAGTCTGCAGGAAACATATCCGAAAATCTCGCACCACTAGGACAGAATCAATAACAGGGGCCTCTGCATTAATATCCCTCACAAAGGCCAAATAAGATAGCCAACCCTTCTCATCCATCCGCTGAGCCTTCAAGTATGAAATTAATCTACTGGGAACATAGTCTATAGAGCCTCTCCACTCAACCCTTGGAAACCCCGGCATCGCCAACGTCACGATCTTAGCATGACAATATAGAACAACATGACATGGAGACAACTAATCCATACCCAAAATCACATCAAAATCGACCATACTAAGCAGCAAAAGATCTACTCTAGTCTCTAGACTCCCAATAGTCACCACACACCACCGATATACACAGTCTACAATAATTGTATCGCCCATCGGAGTAGATACATGAACAGATGAAACTAGAGACTCACGGGGCATATCCAGAAAATGAGCGAAAATAGGAGGACACATACGAATAAGTGGAACCATGGTCAAATAATACAGAGCCATCTCTGTGGCAAACTGATAAAATACCTGTAATCATAGCATCTGAAGCAATGGAATATGGTCTAGAAGGGAGAGCATAGAAACGGGCTTGGCTACCCCCTGATCAGCCTCCCCCTCTCGGGCGACCGCTAGCTAATAGAGCTCCACCCCGAGCTGGCTGAGCGGGTGGTAAAGAAATTGGTGCTGATATCATAGAGTGGCGCCTCTGCTGGGCTAGACCTCCCACTAGGCAGGGACACTTCCTCCTCATGTGACCAAACTCTCAACACTCATAGCAACTCCCTGGTGCTGGTGATGGGGACTGAAGGGAGCCCCGAGCACTGGGATAACTGGTAGAAGGATCTGGCATAGACGAACCCTAACCTGATGGAGCACGGGATGAACTCTAAGCTGGGAGGGAATTGAGAGATGAATGGCCCTGCTGATAATTGTGTGAACTATAGCCAGATGATGCACCACGGTGAACAAGGCGAGTTGCCTGAGCATGTTTGAAAGGACGACCTCTACCGTGGTGGAACTGAACCCCAGAAGGAACACCGCTAAATCCACCCTGTCCACGAGGCCTCTTGTCCTCCCTCTCAACCCGCTCCTGGCAGTGAACCATCTCAATATGATGAGAAATGTTGACAACCTCATCAAAAGTAGCATCAGACACTCTCTGTCTAGTCATAAGCAATCGCATCTGAAAAGTGAGGCCATCTATGAACCTCCCGATCCTCTCTTTGTTTGTGGGAACCAACCAGATAGCATGACATGCCAACTTTGGGAATCGCATCTCATACTGCATCACGGACATATCACCCTAACAAAGATGTTCAAACTGCATGCGCAGCTCCTCTCTGCAGGATTGAGGCATGAACTTCTCCAGAAAAAGACCGGAGAACTGCTGCCAGGTAAGGGGTGCTGCACCGACTGTCCTACGCCTCTCATAAGCCTCCCACCAACTAATGGCAGCCGTAGAGAACTGAAAAGTACTGAATGAGACCTCACTGGTCTCTAGAATGCCTGTTTTATGAAGCATCCCATGACACCTGTCCAGGAAGACATGTGCATCCTCTCCCTCTACACTACTGAAAGATGGAGGTTGGAGTCTCCCAAACCTCTCCAATCGATGTTGCTCATCATCGGGCATGACAGGAACCACATAATCCTGAGCAGCTGCAACCAGCTAGGCTGGTGGTGCCCTCGGTGTTTGGAGTCCCTATACCACCTGATCTGGTGTGCGAGCGGCAGGAGTCTGAGCACTTCCCCGGCCTAAGAAGTGGTTGTTGTGGCCAGAACAGAAACCGCCTGAGCAAGGCTGGTAAACACAGTCAGAATTTGAGTTAAGGCCTTCTAAAGATCAGGAATCACAATAGGCACAGGTGGTGCCTGAGCTGGTCCCACATGCTCATCCACAACTGGAGCCTGCTCCTCAATTGGGGCAACTGGTGGATCTGCAGGTACTGTCCTAGCTGTTGTGTGAGCTGCACCTCTGCCCCTACCGCGGCCTCTATCGCGACCTCGTCCTCTCGCGGCCCTGACTGGTGGTACTGGTGGCTGTCCATCCTGCCCTATAGTATGCGTCCTCACCATCTCTGAGAGAATAGAATAATAGAAATTCAGTTACCAGAATCAAATGATTCGCACGACAAGAAATCAAGAATGTGAAATTTCCTAAGGGTCCGACAGGCTGTCGAAGATAAGTACAGATGTCTCTGTATCGATCCGCAAGACTCTACTAAACCTACTCATGACTCATGAGACCTATGTAACGTAGGAAGTGATACGAACTTGTCACGACCCAAAATATTTAACCTGTCGTGATGGCACCTACCGATGATACTAGGCAAGCCGATTTTTTTAAAATACTTCGATATTTCATAATAGAACTTTTTCATAAAAAAAGAAGTATAACTCAAAATACAATGCGAAAAGATAGCTCCAAACATCAGGTTGTCACCAAGTCATGAGCATCTAACAACCAGTCTAATAATCAGCATCTGCAAGAGTTTGTGTCTAAATGTCAATACAGAAAAGGAAAGATAGCAAGGAAGGAGAGACAAGGACGGAGAACGCCGGAAGCTACCTTGTAAATCTCCGATGCTCGACCACGCACGAGCTCAACGTCCTCCATGACCGGATACACCTGGATCTGCACATTAAGTGCATGGTGTAGCTTTAGTACAACCAACTCAGTAAGTAACAAAACAAAATAAGGAACTGAGAAGCAGTGACGAGCTATACAAATACAGTTCATTTCAATAATTTCAACAATGAAAGTAGACATGAGTAAGTTCTGGCAATATAAGTCAAGTCAGCTGCATATTTACTAAGTTCAGGTAAACCGGATATAATACTTTCCAGAAGTTCAGAACAGTAACATAAATCAGCTAAGTGCATCAACAAAAGAAGACAAATGCAACCTCCTAGAGTAAAAAACACTCAATCTCTCAATAGCTCAATACTCGATCTCAGCCCTCAACACACACACTCAATAAGTACATGCGCTCACTAGGGATATACAGAATCTGGAGGGGCTCCTTTATCCCAAGCCCTATATCACTGCGGCGTACAACCCGATCCAATCTCGTTTCGGCGTGCAACCCGATCCACAATCGATAAATATCCATAAGGCTCGTTGCGGTGTGTAACCCGATCTATATAAAGTCACCTAGTGCACAGTTAGGTACTCAGGCCCTATCTCTGTCACTAACCTCTCCAGCCTCGGGCTCATAGAATTCATACAATTCAGCCCAAAAAGAGATAATAAGAATTATTAAAAGAAACAAGAGGAAACAGAGATATGATACACAAGTAAGAATGTGACTGATTACAAGACATCAATTAGCAATCAATTCAACAAGTACACGATCGCTGTGGGTCCCAACAGTGATATCATATGGCCTAAGCATGGTTTCTAACATGAATGGCAGTCAAATTTCTAGAAAACAAAAGAAACATGTAATAAACGATAGGCTATTCTACTTTATAGTTACGGGATGGATCAAGTCACAATCTCTCATGGTGCACACGCACACGCCCGTCACCTAGCATGTGTGTCACCTCCAAATAATCACACCATACCAAATTTTGAGGTTTCATACCCTCAGGACCAGATTATAGACTGTTGCTTACCTCAAACTGTGCAAAATCCTACTCCAAAATGCCTTTGCCCCTCGATTCAGTATCTAAAGGTCCCGAATCTAGCCACAAGCAATACAAGATAATTATATAGGCTAAAGGAATTAATTCCATAAGAAAAATATGAAATTCTAAACCAAAACTCGAAATAGACTCAACCCGGCCCCCCGAGCCCATGACTCGAAATCCGACAAGAGTCACAAAACCCGAAAGCCCATCCACTCACGAGTCCAACCATATAAGAATTACTCGAATCCGACCCCAAATCTCCTTTCAAACTCAAAATTTTTAGTTGAAGAACTTCTTCCCATTTTCCCCAATTTTTCAACCCCAAATCCGAAATTAAAGATGCAATTAATGATAGATTAGTGGGATATAAAAAAAATGGAGTGTAGAATCATTACCAATCGATGTCTCTAAAAATACCTCAAAATCTCGTCCAAATCCGAGCTCCCAAACTCAATTTTTGATAAAAATGGCTAACCCTCGTTTTTTGAAATTTTTATATTCTGCCCAAGTGCTCACACTACGCGATCGCGGAACATTTCATGCGATCGTGTAGAACAGAATTCCAAATTTTTACAAACCATGCTACACGGTTGAGTCACCTCACACGCGATCGCGATCGCGAACCACTGGATGCTCACACCTACGCGATCGTGTCTGTCCTCAAGCGACTGCAAAGAACAACACTTGAACTCCACTGTTGCTTAACTTCCTCTTCGCGAACGCAGCCTAGCCCATGCGTTCGCGATACACAGCCTGACCAACTTACATGATCGCGTCCCCTAACTTGCGAACGCATAGGGTAAAATGCCATTTCCCCCACACAAGCTTAAGAGATCACGTCTCCTCTTACGCGATCGCATAAGAGAAAACCAGCAACTGAAACACCAGCAAATTCTGCAATCTTTCAAGTCTATAAACTACTCCGTTAACCACCCGAAATCCATCTGAGGCCCTCGGGACCTCAACCAAACATACCAACAAGTCATATAACAATACGAACTTATCAAACCCTCGAATCACGGAAAACAACATTAAAACACGGATTACTTCCGGATTCAAGCCTAAGGAACTTCTAAATTTCTAATCTCCATAAATGACACCGAAACCTATCAAATCACGTCCGGCTGACCCCAAATTTTGCACACAAGTCATAAATGACACCACGAACCTATTCCAATTCCAAGAAATCAAATTCGACTCCAATATCAAAATTTTCACTGTCGATCAAATTCATCAAAATTCCAACTCTCGCCAATTCAAGCCTGATTCTGCTACGGATCTCCAAATCTCATTCCGGATGCGCTCCTATGTCCAAAATCACCTAACTAAGCTAACGGTACAATCAAAATTCAAATCTGAGGCCGTTTACACATAAGTCAACATTCGGTCGACTTTTCCAACTTAAGCTTCCAATTAAGAGACGAAGTGTTTCAACTCACTCTAACATTACTCCGGACCCGAACTAACCAATTCGGTAAGATATAACAGCTATAGAACACAATAGAAGTAGAAAATGGGGAAACGAGACTACAACTCTCGAGACGACCGGTCGGGTCGTCACAAAGGGTCCAGAAATAGTAAACATTGAGCGTAAAGTAGGAAGTTGAATAGCTAGAGAAAGTAGTCTAATAATAAACGTTACAATATTTTTTCTTACCAAAATTAAATTGATATTTAGTTAACATCACTATTATTATTTTCTTTGAGCCATACATCTAGACGTTGACTATATAACAACTCGACCTCCCATTTTGCTTGTTTTTTCCAATTTATATTTTGTGCATCTATAAATATGTTGATGTTAATCATTTACCGTGACTTGTAGGGATGGTTTGTGTGAAGATCCGAGGGGATCAAGCATGTTTTGGTTTAGTTGGGAGTTAAAAATCTTGTTTCTTACCTTATATCTGGTGACTACTACTGCGATCGCAAGGTAGAAAGTCTCAATCGCGGAGTATGTTGGGTTGATCCGAGGTAGTTGGCTTTTAGGCTTGCCTCTGACTTTGACTGAATGAAAATTATGGACTTGAATATAATGCCTTTGTTTAACACTGCTAGTATTCATTTACATAGGTTGGAGTAGGGCTGCTTATCGGGCGAATTGAGCGGTTATTTACTCTTAACAATCTGGCTATCGGTTATCGGCTTTTAAATGTATTAATTCGCTAGCCACCCGATAAGATATCGGGCGGATTGGTATTGGTTTAGCTCTTATCGGACGGTTATCAGGCAGTTTATCGGCCTAATTCAATCTATATTGCGTGCATTAATTGTTTTCTGACCGCGTAGCATACAAATTCAGAATAGGAAAATTCTGAATTTGTTTATTCTGAATTTGTTAGCTACATCGTTACCAGCTAGCATGCAGATGTTAACATTTATGTCCACTTCCATGCATCTTAGAAGTTAAAAGGATTGGTTGAAAACCAACAAACAATAAATGTAAATTAATCCAGTAGGATTATTCAAGGAGATTACCACAGCCAAACCTCAATAACAGTCTTCATTCATAAAAAAGTTATCCACTGTATCAAATTCTTCTTTAGGACATACATATGTGTGTTAACGTCTATTTACAATTTTAAAAAGAAAAAATATGAGCTTGCTCTTCATACTAGGGCACTAAGAATTCTAATGAGAATTGAGATGCTCTTTGATTTTAAAGACATCAACAAGAAAAGAAACTTACCATCTGTTGACTGTTGCTCTGGCTATGGCGAGTCGGCGAGAGGGAGACAGCGAGATGGAGAGGCGAGTCGGCGAGAGGGAGACGGTGTCTATGGCGAGAGGGAGGGGGAGATGGTGGCGAGAGGGCGAGATGGAGTAGGCGTTAGGGTTTCTGTTCTGATTATTTAGGAATTAAGCGTTAGAACTTAGAGATGGAGTACTAGAAGAGTGGGAGTGGAAGGGTTTTTGATATTTAATATATATATATATATATATATATATGGATAATTTTTTTTTATATATATTTTTAACGGATTATCCATTAAGAAAATTGAATATTCCGCCCCCAAACCGATAAGCCGTTAATGAAAATATTTCAATATGTTCCCCGTCCGTTAAACCGTTAACCCGATATCAATAAGCCATTAAGCTTCAGTTTCAGTTCAATTTTCGATTTCGGTTGGATTTTAAACACCCCTAGATTGGAGTCATTTGGTGAATATCGATGTTAACATACTACATGAAGGTAGTATATAAGCAATGTACCCACTTTTCACTTTCCTTAAATGTCCCTAATATTTTATTGCAATATACTAGTAGGAAAGGTTTTATGGTCATTTCACAAAATTAGAGCACGTTTGGATTGGCTTAAAAAAGTGATTTTTAGCAGAAATAGATTTTAAGCCAAAAAGTAATAAGTTGGGGTTGACCAGCTTATTGCTTTTGGCTTATTTTAAACAGTTTTAAGCACTTTTTTGACTTCGCTGAACATTGAAAAAAACTAAAAACGCTTAAAAATTATTTTGACTTCCCCAACCCCAATAAAAAAATTCCTCGTCGCTTTCTCTCCCCAATCTGGATCCGATTCGAGCCACGAAAGATTACACACCATTAATGAGTGGTCTTCCATGGCCACTCTCTATCTCTTATGGTGCTTAGTTTTTGTTATTGTGGTGTAAGGCGTTCTCATTTTCTTTGAGTCTCGTCCATTTTCTCTGGGAAAAACCTACCGATCGATTAACTATAAAAACTTCACAAATGAGGTGAGATCATTAACAAGATATGAAGTCCCCTTCTTGTGTAAAAATAATTGAGATTAAGTAAAAGAAAAGGACAAGTGATTCTGGGCAAAGGCCCACAACTACAATGAAAGTAAACCTTTGTTGTTAGTTGAATCTTACCAAGTGAAAAAAAATAGTAGAAGAGAAATAAGAGAGATGGAGGCCATTGATGGGAAATAGACAAACAGAGAAGACAAGAGGGGAAGGGAGAATTGAGTTTAGATTTTTAGTCGAAAAGACAATAAGGTCCCTAATTTTAATGAGTTGGCAAAAATAGTAAGGGTTTTTAGGGAAATTAAAACATGAATATATTGCTAACATATACTATATATTTTATATATATGGATGACGAGCATATATGACGTCACCGAGTCGGTCGACTGATTTATTTGACCATCACTCGCCCCGAACTGTTCTATTCAGTTTATATATTAGCTCAGTTCATGCATTGTCCAAAAGAGAGACATTGGGACGAAGCATTGCATGTACAGAGATATTTGAAGGGCAATCAAGGTCAATGAATTTTCTTACGAGCCGATAGCAATTTGCTCTTACAAGCATATTGTGATTTTGATTATGCAAGTTGTTCGATGACACGATGTTCTTTGACAGTTTTATTTTATTCTACTGGGAAATTCACCTATCTCTTGGAAAACCAAGAAACAACATATTGTCTTCGTTCCTCGGCAGAAGCGGAATATCGTCCTATGCTGACAACAGTGTGTGAGTTGAAATGGCTCAAGGCTCTGTTACGATCCTTAGGTGTCTTTCACAAGGATCCTGTTCGTTTGAATGGTGATAGCCGAGTTGCTCTACATATATCTGCAAATCCAATTTTTCATAAGCATACAAAGCACACATTTAGAATGATTGTCACTTCATATGTGATGAAATAACGGCTGGTCACATTATTGCATCTCATGTGCGCACTTCTGAACAATTAGCAGACATATTTACTAAAGCACTTCGCAAGTTGGCAATTCACGATCTTCAAACTCTAACTTGAAAGGAAGTATTGGGAGATATAGTATAGTTGTATATATAGTGTAATATTATTTTTGTGTTTATTTTAGGAAATTGTATATGTTTAGGAGATTATAGTAGTGGTTACCTTAATTTCTACGATAGCTTTCTTAGTTAACAAGATATAGATTTTGTATATATTAGCTCCAGTTTATTCAATGAAAAAAATAGAACTTTATTCTCTCTTAAACTCTTCACTAAGTATACAAATATAATTTAGTTTATAACTCATTGACATTGGGGCTTTTTTGGTCATTGAGCCATTCAACTCCAATAGTTCACCAGGCAAAAGATTTAGCAACATCCTTCTTCTTTTTCCCTTCTTTTTAGTGGTTCAAAAATAATGAGGATTTGAGAAAACATTTGAAACCATTTAATAGGAACACTTTATCACGTGTTCAAATGTTCAATTGGACCAGGCTTTAATTCGAGTGTTTAAATGAAATATACCGGGAAGTTTAATATTTTACCATCCTGTTAAGTAATACATTTCTTGGATTTGCTCGAAGCTAGCGAACCCTTGTGTTTCTTATTCCATGATTCGGCTCGACAGTTGACTCTACGAAAATAGATCTATGTGAAAAGAAATTAAATCCAGATTTCCTTTTCTGCTTGATAATTCATGTTTTTGCAGAAAAGAAGATGAAGAGTTGGGGAATAGAGCGATGGCGATAATTGCAATTAGTGCAAAATTTATAGAATATCACAGCAAAGGAAAAGGACGTAGGTGCTAAACCCTAAATATTGTAACACAAATATTGTAAAACTGCTTCAAATGTATAATCAGATCAGAAAATTCTCTCTTCTCTCTTTCAAATAAAAAAACTTATTCGTAACCACAATTCTGAAACCATGGTTCAACCTAAGAAGTTACAAGAGCAGTGAAAGAAATTGAAATCATCTTTAATGTCATGTACATAGGCCAAAATGAGTTGAAAAAATACAATATTCCAAAGGAACAGTTATCTTCTTCATGGTTTAAGCAATTCATCCATGTATTTCAAGAAGATATTAAAATTATAGATAGTCAAAAATTGGAATACGTTGTGACCAAATGCCCTGTCAACGTATTTGAATGTGTTCTTCAATTCTACAATATTCAACTTTAGCCTAAATTTCTACTGGTATCATATTTTTATTTTTATTGGAATTATCTATCGCCAATTTTGTATTGTTCGAAATTTATTCTTTCAAATATATGGCTTTCTTTACACAACTCTAGTTGCAATAATGTTACGTTTTGCTTAATTCATTACTCTTGTCTTTAATTTACTTTCTAACCTTATTAGTTCCTACTAATGTGTATTGCTCTAACACAATTAGATTATGTTATCCTTTTCGAAGGTTTCTATGTCGAATATCTTCGCTTCGCACTTTATTTGTTTTTATAATTATAAGTCGCATTCGAGTTGTAAATTGCATTGATGGAATGTGGCTTAAAAATCGCATTACATATAAATCGCAAACGATGACTGCGACTTATAAATCACATTTCCGTGGTGTTCAATAGACTTTACAAAAAGATAATTAATCTCTAAATAAAGAATATTGTCAAATTTAAGAGGTCTTTAATAAGCCATAAAGCAGAATAGGAACTCTGAGGAACAACATCAATAGGAGTCTTTAATTAGTTCTGGTTATTGATCATAAAAGCTTATTTCGGTAAATTGGCAGTAAACAACTTACTCTATTCTTAAACTTTATTTTTCTTTTTCCAGATAGTAGAGGATAAAATTTTAAGTTCTAGTACTTAATGATGTAATTACGGTGTAATTACCAGTGTCATCTTTTGTTGTACATGCGTAATTACATAATTAATTTTTTTTTTTTCATATTATCATGTAAAATAATTTTTATTGTTGATAAATATATATGTATATACTTATTTATTAAATAATATTAATGTTAAAATACATATTTTTTTGGTAAGAAAATAGATTAAATATTTATAAAATAGTAAATAACATCATTAAGAAATAATTAGTATCTTCCACATAAATAATATTGTAATTTGAAAAAAAGAACAAAAATTGCAATAACAAATTAGATGCAAGTAAACTTTTCCATTGAAATCTTTCTATCCACTACACCGTGCAAATTAGGTTTATTATTGTTGGGATATACTATTAATCATGCGGTTTAGACATAGTATTTTATTTTATTCTTTATGAAATAATTGTATATATTTAATTTATTCAATTCAATAAAGTACTATTTTAAATAGATCATTTGTTATATGTGTGTCTTTTAAGTTATGTAGTAGACAATGTAGTGTATGAGTCTTAGCTCATACACGGAAGATTAAATTGTTGGTTCTCATACTTAATAAATTTTGTTCACAATTAAAGATATTATTGGACAAAATATCTTGATGATTGTAGCACAAGATTATAGTGTAATTTGTCTTGATTATGGGAGTGGTTTTACTCCGACTTCTTGTGCTAGTATACTCAGTGTATATTGAACGGACCAAGTAGAGAAAAGATGTTTTTGTACTGAATATATAAAATATTTTCTCTAATTCATTAAATGAGCCAATACTCCTAATATTGATATAATTATTATGATCAATGTAATTTATTTATTGTTTTGATTTATCAAAAGGTACGACTCTATTCTGAGTTAGTGTAATCCTAATAGATTGGACAATAACGAATAATATTTGTGAATAATAATTAGTTGATAGAATCCTTGACTCGGTTTTGAGTTTGATGATACCCCTTTATAAGCTTATAAGTTTTCATGTGAAAACCCGGCCGGTGGATTTTGTATCCGTCACATGAAGTAGTTTAAGCGGAATTGTAAAGGATTTAATTAGTTGATTAAATTAAATTTTCAGTGATTTAATTTGATTAACTGATATTTGAGATCTTAACATGGGGAGTTAAAATAAGTGATATTGGATTTTCGAAATTCATACTGAGGAGTTCAATTGCAGTTTTTTAGTGGAATAAATTGTAATTAATTATAGTAAGAATTAATTCATGCTAATTTTGAATTAATGCTATAATTAGTAGCCTCTTATTATTTCTGTGGTCTCTGTTATACCTAGTAAAAGCCTGGACAAGACTTGTGTAAAAAGTGACTTGGGAGAAAAGTCATCCGTTAGAGTTAGAGTAGGATTCTACTTGTGTAAGTAGAATCCTACACGTTTTTGGAAGACAATTTTCGGCCAAAAATAACTCTACTTAAGGAGGACGAATTTCACCTATCTTTCAGAGCTGTATTGTTTTTGCCCACCCAAAAGCAAAATCGTCCAAGGTTTTATTAGGCATATAGCAGAAGACTGCAGCTTTGGATTCTTGCTGTTTGGAAGCTTTGTCCAATGATTTCAAGAGGTTAGTGTTTCTAATCTTGTGATTATAGCATTGTCTAGTTTACATGTATTAGATGCCTGGATTGATTGGTTGCTTCTGCTGCGCATGTTCTAACAATTGGTATCAGACGCCGTCTTACATCTAACTAGATAATGTAATACAGCATGAATAGAGTAATATTAAAACGTGTTGTTTATTGATACATTGTTTGGTATGATTATTCTATGTCAAAAATATTTTTTATTAGTATATTAATTCTGTAATTATGAAATAATATACATATGCATAAACGGTGGTGTTATATTTAATGACAGTCTGTTTAATTATATTTTGATGAATATCAATTTTCTTTTATAAAAACATGATTGTTTCTTGAATGCTATTAATTCTGTAATTATGGGTTAATACATATATGCATAACAGTGAATTAAATCTGTTTGAGTTGCGTTTTGTCCATAATCAGAGAGTGTTATATTAATAAAAACTTGACTATTTTGTATGATATTAGTTCTGTAATTATGAATTAATATACAAAATTATGAATAGTGGCGTTTCTTTTAACAGTAAAAACATACTTTTTTTTTTACAATTATGTCTGAACGTGTTTTTATTATTATTATAATATTATTATTATTATTATTTTTAGTTCTGAAATCATGTTTTAACATACAAGAGTATATTATGTGATTTGAACAAGTCAAAATATGAAAACACTCAAAACCGCAAAAAATAGAATTCTACAAATAGGTCATGATTTTAGAATTCTGAAATTCTGTCGAACTCCGATTGACCTCAAATTTGGTAGGTTCATCGAAAACGGCCTAACTTAAACAACATAGCAGCTTTGCTGATGATGTACGTCGTTTTTTGGGCATTCGAGGTCGTTTAGATGGGTTTTTGGCTATTTTTATATTTTCTGGAAATATTTTTTAATAAAAAGAATTTTAAAAGAAATCTGTGATGGTATGGTTCAATTCTCATTGTTTACAATCATATTTTACAGTAAATATAATGAATTTATATGTTGACATAGGTCTTCTTCCCCATCGGATAAATTCATTATAGATGATTACTGTAGTTTTGCTTCTAGTTATTTGATTACTTATATTAACTCTCCAACTGACTTGTATGTTGATTCAATGAAACTAGAGTTTATAAAAGTGATATTTACCTATCTTAAATTAATAGTTTACTCTCCATTTGAGTTGGTCCTGTTTAAATTTTTATGGGGTTAATATCTTACATCACTCATATATTTTGCATGAATAGTTAAGTTTCCCTAACGAATCTAACTGTTCAATGAGCATGGTTATATGTGTAATGTGCTATTTTTGAATTTAATTATTCTAAATACATAACTAATGATCTATTTAATGTAAATATCTCTCAGATTAACCATGTCTTCATTCAACCCACTTACCTCAATTCTGAACCAAAACAAGTTAGAAGGACCGAATTATGTTGACTGGAAAAGAAACCTTGATATTGTCCTAACTGCTGAAGGTTACAAATTTTTAATCACTGAGGAGTGCCCAGAAAAACCTGAAAATGCTACTAATGATCAGGTTAAGGACTATGACAAATGGGTTAAGGCTGATGAGATGGCATGATGTTACATTCTTGCCTCTATGGCGAATGTTTTGCAACATCAACATCAGTCTATGGGGTCTGCTTATGACATGCTTGAAAGTCTCAAAGAGATGTTTGGTGAGCAAAATCGTGCAGCTAAGCAGACTTCCATGAAATCCCTTTTGAACACCAAGATGGCTGAATGATCATCGGTCAGACACCATGTTCTGAAGATGATGAGTCTTCTGAATGAACTGGAGGTCCTTGGAGCCTTGATTGATAAGGAGTCTCAAGTTGAGATGGTCCTACAGACTCTGCCTGATAGATTTTAACAATTTCGCTTGAACTATAATATGAACAAATGGATTTGTCACTAGCGAAATTGTTGAATGAGCTGCAAGCGGCAGAGTCTATTATCAAACAACAAGCTCCAATTGTGTCACGACCCAAATTTCCCTCCGTTGGATATCGTGATGGTACCTAGTCCTAGAGACTAGGTAAGACTAACAATTAATAATAACAACAATAAATAAAGGAACTACCAGTCTCGATAAGTAACCCTGACAGAATTTATAGTGTTTTTCCCAAAACCGGTAATACAAGTCATAAGCTCTACGAATCTCCTACGACTTCTAAATACAAATGTTTGGAAATAAATACATTAGCGTATGAATAATAGTCCAAAGAAGGTGACTCCGAAGCCTGTGAACGCAGGAACATGTTACCTTGAGTCTCCTCATCAATAATCCGCGTAGTTACTATCAATCAATATCTGGATCTGTGCAACAAAAATGCACAGAAGAGTAGCATGAGCACACCATAGCGGTGCCTAGTAAGTATCAAGACTAACCTCGGTGAAGTAGTGACGAGGACTAGTCAAGACACCACTGGTCTATAAAATAAATAACATGAATATAGAAACATACCGAACATTACATCTATCCAAGACTTCACAGAATAATTTACAACAATGACAATATAAAGCGGAAGGAAATTACAGAAATCAATCACGAAACAACACAAAAATACACAGAAAGATGGACAACAAACAAGCCATGCCGAGAGGAAACACAATACAATAAAGAACACCAATAACTCAACTCTACGTCGGTTTGTTCATATCGGGCCTTAACCATTAAAATCCATAAACTGATAGGAATCTTTAAACAGCAGTTCATATGAAAACCTTTTGCAATAAAAATCATTTTAGTATGGAAGAGTTTCCTTTAAAAGCATACTTTCTCCAAAAGTAGATATAAGTGTATTTAATAGAGAGAATCATGTGGAACATAGCTTAATTCAAAATACGAAACTTTCCAAAGATACTTTCCTAATAAATGACTTCTAAATATCGTTTTTAGCAAGACTAGTGCTTTTCAAATATACCTTCAATGTAAAAGTCATTCAAACATAATCATTTCGAAACCATTTTTTTTTCAATAAAACTCCTCAGTAAAATCTAAAAATCATAATCTCCTCAAGGTAAACCTATCATAACTCAGTCCGTAACTCAAAACTTGTCATGCAATGCAGGAGGAACATCAAGTCTTGTCAATGAATGTAGTAAGATATCACTATGAATATCCGAATCAAAACAACGGAATATTAACTCTTAAGCATATGCAGTAAAATTCAACAGGAACACGAAAGCGAAATGCAAAGACAAGTGCATGGCATCACCTTTTGTTCTTTTACTCTCTTCCTCACAATGCAGTGAATGAAATGAATACACGACATCACCCTTCATTCTTTACTCTCATCCTCACCAAAACAAGTATAGCAATTATCAAACAGAACAATGGAAACAATAATTCAAAGATAAGTGCACGGCATCACCCTTCGTGCTTTTACTCTCATCCTCATAATGCAATAAATAAATGAAAGGGCACGACATGTTCCTTCGTGCTTTTAAATGTAAAGATCATGGCACAACATCACCCTTCGTGCTTTTACTCTCATCCTCATAATGCAATAAATAAATGAAAGGGCACGACATGTTCCTTCGTGCTTTTAAATGTAAAGATCATGGCACAACATCACCCTTCGTGCTTTTACTCTCTTCTCACAATGCAATGTGTAAATGAAAGCAATATAAATCATGGCACGGCATCACCCTTCGTGCTTTTACTCTCTTCCTCACAATGCAATGTGTAAATGAAAGCAATATATATCATGGCATGGCATCACCCTTCGTGATTTTACTCTCTTCCTCACAATGCAATGAATGAAATGAATACACGGCATCACCTTTCGTGCTTTACACTCTTCCTCACCCAAACAATAACAAAAATAATAGTTTGGCAAGGAAAGTCAGCAATAAGAGCCATAGATCACAGCATCCCGACAAGGGAGTCAACAACGAAATCCATATCATTAACATCACAAACAATAATAGAAATCATACCATCCCGGCAAGAGAGTCAATAATGATAACAACATTATCCCGGCAAGGGAAACAAATATAACCAATCTCGCCTAAACAATTAAATTTATGAAATAAAACTCAGCTTAAATAAAGGCCCAGTAATAGGTAACATCAAGAAAACACCAACAACATAAATATTTATCAACTAGACCCAAGTAGCACATAAGGGAAAAGTCATATAAATCACAATGTAAGACTCACATGCATCCTTGACTCAAAGGAATGGATATTCTAACTACAGCTAACCAACTATAAAGCTAGATAACACTAATATAGTCAATTTGACAGTTTTAGGGAGCAAATATAGCATGAAGATAAGAACGGTAAATTATTCGGTTAAGTCAATTAAGATCAAATAGCCAACGAAGGAATCCAAAAGCAAGTGATTCTAATTGAAGCAGGAAATGATGAAATTAACCACCAAGGACTCAAATGTACCAATTACAGTTCATATACGGTAACATAAGAACCTACGAACCCTAGAAGGCCAGTCTATTAGCAAATAAGTCCGAGTACGCACTATGCACCTCGCATACACGGACTACAAACAACAAAGAAGACTCAATCCTAAGGGGTAGTTCCCCCACACAAGGTTAGGCAAGATACTTACCTCAAAGACGACAACCCGATATTCAAAATTAGACTTCTTAGGCGAGAAGGCCTCCGAACGGCTCAAAATCAACTAAAACAACTTCAGAATACATATAAAACGTATAAGGAATTATTCTGAATAATAAAGTTTCAATCTTTATAAAATTATAAAAATCGACCCAAAAGTCGACCCCCGGGCCTGCACCTCGTAACCCGATAAATTTTATAAATTTTGATTACCCATTCCAATACGAGTTCACCCATACAAAAGTTATCCAATTCCGATGACATTTGGTCTTTCAAATCATAAATTTATATCTTAGAAGTTTTCTTTCAAAACCCACAATCCCCTCAACCCAAAACACAAATTAAATGATAAAAAGAAGAACTAATTCATGAAATATATCAAATTCTAGTGGAAGAACACTTACCCATTCGATTTGTGTGAAAAACCCCCAAGGAATCGCCCAAAACCGAGTTCTAGAAGTCAAAATATGTTTAAAATGGAGAAACCTCCGATTTTGCAAACCTATATTCTGCCTAGGTATTAATCGCGATCGGGGGGATCGAGGCGCGATCGCGTAGAACGAAAATGAAGTTGGCTTAAAATGCTCTACGCGATCGCGGAATAGCTTATGCGATCGCGTATAAGGAGTAAGTTGGCTTCTGCGATTGCCGACCAACTATTGCAATCGCAGTGAAAGAAATTATTGGGCGAGTCAGACACTCTATGCGATCGCGGATCCTTCTATGCGATCGCATAGAAGGATACCAGATGACAGTTTTCAGCAATTCAAAATAGGGAAAATGGACCCGGAACCTATCCAAAACACACCCGAGGCTCCTCGGGACCCCGTCCACATGCACAAGCAAGTCTTATAACTTAATAAGGACTCGCTTGAGGTTCCAAATCACATAAAATAACACAAACGACGAATCAAACCAAAAATCAATGAAATTTCTAAAAACTTCTTTAAACGTCAATTTTTTGCATTTAAGGTCCGAATCACGTCAACTACGTCCGTTTCTTACCAAATTTCACAGATAGCACATATAAGACATATCGAACCTGTACCGGGCTCCGGAACCATGATACGGGCCCGATATCAAAGGTTTCACCTCAAATTTCATTTTTAAAAAACCTTTATATTTTTCAGAAAATAATTTTCTTTAAAAATTCATATCTCGGACTTGGGACCTCGGAATTCGATTTCGGGCATACGGCCAAGTCCCATATTTTCCTACGGACCCTCCGGGACCGTCAAATCACGGGTCCGGGTTCGTTTACTAAAAACGTTGACCGAAGTCAACTTTATTCAAATTTCTAACATAAAAATTATCATTTTTATCAGTTTTTCACATAAAGGCTTCCCAGCTACACGCCCGGGCTGCGCACGCAAATCAAGGTGAGATAGAAGGAGGTTTTCATGACCTCGAAATATAGAATTAGCTAGAAATATACGGGATGACCTTTTGGGTCATCACATGTTGTGGAACTCAATGTTGAGAAAGCTTCAGTTTCTAAGTCGAAAGGAAATAAGAAAAAGAAGAAGGCTCAAAAGGTTTTGGCACCTGGTGGTGCGGCTGGTGTGAAAAAGCCCAAAGGCAAGTGCTATCATTGCAAGAAACCTGGGCATCACAAGAAGCAATGCCCTGCCTATCTGTCAAAGTCGAATAAGCATGGTAATTCAAATTTAAATATCGTTGAAACTTGTTTAGCGGTTGTTTCTATCATGTTTTGCTGTGTAGATTCGGGAGCCACTAATCATATCTGCACTACTTTGCAGGGGTTTCAGGAAATGCGGCGGCTAAGTGAGAATGAAATTTGCGTATTTCAAGCCAATGGCGAGCCAACACCAACTTTAGCTTTAGGAAATATTAGAGTTTCGTTTAGTAGTGATAGAATTTTAGATCTAAAAGATCTTCTCTATGTACATTCCATTAGAAGGAATTTAATTTCAGTTTCGAAAATAATGGATGCTGGTTATAATGTTTATTTTGCTAATAAATTTATTGTTATTAAGTTTAATAAACATTTTATCTACACTGCTGCTAGAGTACATGACATTTTTATTCTTGATATATCTCCTCGTGTGCTACAACAACCAAAAGAATTGAATAACAGTAATCCGCCACATAAAAGAAAATGTATTTCTGAATTGAGTCAAACTTATTTGTGGAACTTACGTCTAGGTCATAGAAATCTAAATAGGATTTCTAGATTGGTCTCTAATGGACCATTGAGTTCATTGAAAGTGGAGTCACTACCAACATAAGAATCCTGTTTAGAAGGTAAAATGACCAAGAAACATTTTCCCTCAAAAGGAAATAGAGCCAGCGATAAGCTAGAACTAATTCACTCTGATTTGTGTGGCCCTATGAATATACAAGCAAGAGGTGGTTTTGAGTATTTTGTGACTTTCATAGATGATTACTCAAAATATGGATACATTTATCTGTTGCGGCGTAAGTCTGAATGCTTTGAGATCAAAACATTGCGATCTGATCGTGGTGGTGAATACCTTTCTGCGGAATTCATAAAATACTTATGAGATAGTGGAATTACATCTCAATTATCTGCCCCAGGAACACCACAAAAAAATGGTGTGGCAGAAAGAAGAAATAGGAAACTTATGGAAATGGTTAGATCAGTGTTAAGTTATTCTGATTTGCCTTCTTCCTTTTGGGGATATGCTTTAGAAACAGCAAATTACATTCTAAATTTGGTTCCTTCAAAGTCAGTACATTCAACTCCAGTAGAATTGTAGACTCGGCGCAAGCCAAGTTTATGGAACATTCGGGTTTGGGGTTGTGCAACACATGTGCTGAAAGGGAAAGCGGATAAATTGGAATCAAGGACAGAAGTATGCATTTTTATTGGATATCCGAAAGGAACTAAAGGCGGTTTGTTTTATTGTCCCAAAGAAAAGAAGGTAATTGTTACGACAAATGCCAGATTTTTAGAAGAGGACTATTTAATGAACCATATTCCTAGAAGTAAACTAGTTTTGCAGGAATTAAATAATGGAGTAACTAAAGACTCATCTCTAGAACGTATCCCGGAAGCCAGTATTGACATACCACTGCACTATCATAGTGGGAGAAATGTCAATAGGCAACAAATTGCACAAGAGCAATTGCCTGACATCTCACTACCCCAAAGTAGTGGGAGTAATGTTGAGCAACCTCAGATTGTTGAACAACCTGAAAATGTTCTACAACCTGCACTCCAGGAGGAAGTTAATGATATCCCAGCACCGCAAGGTGTGGAGGATAACATTTAGGCTTCAGTTCCAGAAAATGATGTTGTGATTCAACAACAAAATCAGCCTCCACCTGTAGTGACTAGTTGTAGCGGGAGAATTATTTGAAGACCTCTCCGGTTTGCGCTCTTGGGAGAATCTTATTATAGAATCCCTGAAGAGCCTAATACGGAACCTATTAATTACGACGAAGCACTACAGGATACAGATGCTGATAAATGGGTTGATGCTATGAAATCTGAAATGGAGTCCATGTACTCCAATAAAGTCTGGGATCTTGTAGAACCACCTACTGGAGTCAAACCCATTGGTTGCAGATGTATCTATAAGAAAAAGAGAGGAATGGATGGAAAAGTGTAAACTTTTAAAGCTAGGCTTGTTGCAAACGAGTTTACTCCAAAAGAAGGGATCTATTATGAGGAAACCTTTTTGCCAGTAGCCATGCTTAAATCCATTAGGATTCTGTTATCCATTTCTACTCATTACGATTATGAGATTTGGCAAATGGATGTCAAGACGACTTTTCTAAATGGAAATCTTGATGAGTGCATCTATATGGCACAACCAGTTGGTTTCATTAAAAGTGGCAATGAGCACATGTTGTGTAAATTAAAGAAATCCATTTATGGATTGAAATAAGCTTCTATAGCATGGAACACCTGTTTTGACGCATCGATTAAAACCTTCGGTTTTAATCAACATGAAAATGAGTCTTGTGTCTATAAGAAGTTGATTGGAGATAAAGTTACATTTTTTGTTTTGTATGTAGATGGTATTTTGCTCATAGGAAATAATGTGAGCATGTTGAATTCAGTAAAGGAATGGTTGTCCTCATGTTTCGATATGAAGGACTTGGGACAGGCAGCACATATACTTGGGATCAAGCTTATGCGAGATCGCAAGGGGAGGATATTAGGCTTGTCCCAAGCACTTTATATTGATACTATTCTCACCAGATTTAGCTTGCAAGATTCCAAGAAAGGCTTTCTCCCTTTTAGACATGGAATCTCTCTGTCGAAAGATCAGTCCCCAAAAACAACTGATGAGATAGAAAAAATGAAGGCGGTCCCTTATGCTTCTGATGTAGGGAGTCTCATGTATGCTATGCTACGTACTAGACCTGATATCTGCTTTGCAGTTGGCATGGTTAGTAGATTTCAGTCTAACCCTGGACGAGAACACTGGCCTGTTGTTAATCATATAATCAAGTACTTGAAAAGGACTAGGGATTATATGTTGGTGTATCACTCAGGTGATCTTGCACCCATTGGCTTTACTGATTCAGATTTCCAGTCAGATAGAGACTCAAGAAAATCTACCTCAGGATATGTTTTTACCTTAGGAGGTGGAGCCACAAGTTGGAGGAGTATCAAGCAATCATGTGTTGCTGATTCCACCATGGAAGCCGAATATGTGGCTGCATCTGAGGCAGCTAAAGAGGCTGTTTGGGTCAGGAACTCTCTAAAAGAGCTTAATGTAGTTCCTTCGGTTCAAGCACCGATTGTACTTTATTGTGACAATAGTGGTGCAGTTGCAAACTCGAAGGAACCAAGAAGCCATGAAAGGAGTAAACATATCACTTAATTCGGGACATAACTCAAATAGGTGATGCAAAAGTGTTGAAGATTGCGTCAGAGGACAATTTGGCAGACCCGTTTACGAAGAGCTTGACTCTGAAGAATTTTGACAAACATGTAGAAGGAATGGATGTTAGAATAGTAGACGCATGATTATGAGTCTAAGTGAGAGATTGTTGGGATATACTATTAACCATGCGGTTTAGACATAGTATTTTATTTTATTCTTTATGGAACAATTATATATTTAATTTATTCAATTCTATAAAGTACTATTTTAAATAGATCATTTGTTACATGTGTGTCCTTTTAGTTATGTAGTAGACAATTTAATGTATGGAGTCTTAGCTCATGTACGAAAGATTAAATTGTTGGTTCTCATAATTAATAAATTTTATTCACAATCCTAGATATTATTGGACAAAATATCTTGATGATTGTAGCACAAGATTATAGTGT
The DNA here is from genome assembly GCA_005239525.1 of Nicotiana knightiana. NCBI lineage: Eukaryota > Viridiplantae > Streptophyta > Magnoliopsida > Solanales > Solanaceae > Nicotiana > Nicotiana knightiana. The sequence continues at coordinate 119,882 of ML429966.1, forward strand.
AATATGTCTTGATTATGGGAGTGGTTTTACTCCGACTTCTTATGCTAGTATACTCAGTGTATATTGAACGGACCAAGTAGAGAAAATATATTTTCGTACTGAATATATAAAATATTTTCTCTAATTCATTAAATGAGCTTATACTCCTAATCTTGATATAATTATTATGATCAATGTAATTTGTTAATTGTTTTGATTTATCAAAAGGTACGACTCTATTCCGATTTAGTGTATGCCTAATAGATTGGACAATAACGAATAGCATTTGTGAATAATAATTAGTTGATAGAATCCTTGACTCGGTTTTGAGTTTGATGATACCCCTTTATATAAGCTTATAAGTTTTCATGTGAAAACCCGGCCGGTGGATTTTGTATCCGTCATATGAAATAGTTTAAGCTGAATTGTAAAGGATTTAATTAGTTGATTAAATTAAATTTTCAGTGATTTAATTTGATTAACTGGTATTTGAGATCTTAACATGGGGAGTTAAAATAAGTGTTATTGAATTTTCGAAATTCATACTGAGGAGTTCAATTGCAGTTTTTCATTGGAATAAATTGCAATTAATTATAGTAAGAATTAATTCATGCTAATTTCGAATTAATGCTATAATTGGTAGCCTCTTATTATTTCTTTGGTCTCTACTATTCCTAGTAAAAACCTGGACAAGACTTGGCTAAAAAGTGACTTGGGAGAAAAGTCATCTGTTAGAGTTAGAGTAATATTCTACTTGTGCAAGTAGAATCCTACACGTTTTTGGAAGACAATTTTCGGCCAAAAATAACTCTACTTTAGGAGGACGAATTTCACCTAATTACTTACTTTCAGAATTGTATTGTTTTTGCCCACCCAAAAGCAAAATCGTCCAAGGTTTTATTAAGCATATAGTAGAAGACTGCAACTCTGGATTCTTGCTGTTTGGAAGCTTTGTCCAACGATTTCAAGAGGTTAGTGCTTCTAATTTTGTGATTATAGCATTGTCTAGTTTACATGTATTAGATACCTGGATTGATTGGTTGCTTCCGCTGCGCATGTTCTAACAATTATGCCATAAAAAAAGGAAATACAAATGGTTGTATTGTACTCTAATATATAATTAACTATGTTTGAAACTTAGTAATGCCGAAAGATGAATTTGCTAGGAGTTGGTTTATCAATTCAATAGAAACAGGTTGATCTTGAGGAGTAGTTTTTGTCTCTACCAATTCAGTTTTAAAAAGGTACCAATTTTTTTTTAACATGATAATTACCAAAAAGAAAAATACAAGAGACGTCTCAACCTACTGTATATAATCACACAAAACTAGGCTTAAGTATTTTTGTAAATCAATTTAACTATCAGATAGTGTACATAATCGACACGTTGTGAAGAAATTTGCAGTAGAAATGATTTGCTTAATTTGCTTTCCCTAATAAAAAGTATATTTGAAAGGGAAAAGAATATTAAAAAGCTTCTTTGTAATTACATGATGTAATTGTAGGCATATAAATTTTTATTGAAATTAAATTCATAAAATAATTTGAACTATATTTTAAATTCAAGATATATTAGTCCAAATGAATTTATTGGGCTAATATAATTGAATTACTTGTATAAGTCCAATATAACTGAATTAAATAAATAAGTCTTAATCAATCGGGCTAAAGTGATGAGTCCACTTCATTAAGCCCAAGATATCATCTTCCTAGAGGCTCAGTTTGGTGCCACTTGTCAAATGACATGGCACACCAAGTCAAACGGAAGAACCAACGGGATCGTGACACGTGTCAAAATGACAAGGCATGCCAAGTCAAATTAAAGGACCAATGAAACCTCGCCACATGTGCAAGTGACATGTTCTGGCCAATCAAATGCGGCCTTGTCACACTTCAATTTGATTGGTCGGAAAGAGTTTGTTCTTATCATAACTCTTCCCTCTCCCAATTATAAATAGGGGTCTACATACTCAAAAAAGACACCAGAAGTTATAACAAGAAGCAAGAGAGAGCTCGTGGATCAAACGCCGCAAATTTCTCTATAAGTTTCAAGCTTCAAGAAATCAAATTCAAGCTCAAGAACGAAGAACAATTCAAGATTCAAGGAGTACGAGTTCAAATCAAAGTTCGTGCTAATTGAATCAAGATCACCGTTCGTGACAACAAATGTAGATTCAAGATCAAGCTCAAAGGCCCTTGAATTTATATTGAAAAGAAGAATCAGAGGATTCA